>CAUYQV010060951.1:0-23536 GCA_963574575.1 Galagoides demidoff
GTTGTGGCGGGCACCTGTGGTCCCAGCTACTTGGGAGGCAGAGGCAGGAGACTCGCTTGAGCCCAGGAGTTGGAGGTTGCTATGAGCTGTGATGCCATGGCACTCTACCCAGAGGGATAGCTTGAGGCTCCGTCTCAAAAAAAAAAAAATATATTGACTGGTCTCTAGTCTGATAGTATGGGCCTATAGTCCCAGCTACTGAGGAGGTTAAGGTAGGAGGATCATTTGAGCTGAGGAGTTCTAAGCCAGCTGCACAAGATAGAGAAACCCCATCTCTAAAAAATTAATGATAAAAATAAATTAAAATTTAGGAATATTGTTGTTGAAGCTAATTTTGCATGTCTTTTTAAAAATGTCTATACTGTATTCCACTAAAGATATATAATCATCATAGCGAATATTTGGAATGTATCCAATATTGTTATTGTTCATAACAATATACAGAATTGAGTATATATTATTTCTTACTTTTGGAGAGGAATATTTAGAGTTTATTCCTGGAAATAAATTTGACTGATACGTAAAAGATATATTTATTTTATTTATTATGTAATATTTACATGTTATATATGAACATAGTACTTACTATTCTTTATGTATGTGTGTGTGTATATATATATATATAAATTATATACACACTATATATAGGTATACGTAAAGATATATATACCTGTATATTATTGAATATATATATGTGTGTACATGTATACACACACACACATATACCTTTAATTTGGCTTTCCACTGCTAATTCTGAATATAATCAGAGTGGGGCCATTTCTTCCTGGGGGTAAGACCTGGTATTAACCTCATGTCTCCCTATCAGGACCTTTCCATATGCCTTTCTCTTTGTTCAGTCCTTGCTTTATTTTTGGGTATCATGTGTTCTCTGGACCATCTCTGTAGAGTCAATGATTTAAAGGGTTCAGGATACTCTCCCCCAGATATGCCATTGGTGTGAGTTCTAGGTGATTTTATTGCTATGCTGCACTGTATGGTTTTTAAGAGTGACTGACATCGGATGCCTTTGACCTGCGAGTTTTTCTCATTTTAACCACTAGTGTCTGTGAGTTTTTCTCATTTTAACCACACTACACAGTATTGTGAGCTCAAGGTCTATATTGGTGTATTCATCATAACTTGCATTGACCATCAACTTCCTTCCCTTTGTCACTAATCCTTCCTCTCTTTCCAGTTACCTGACACATTTTTGTTAGTATTTATGTGAAAAAAATTAGTGTAACAGAATCAAGTAAATTTCCCCTTCAAATGTACTTGAGACTGACTGAAATTACTAGTATTATTCTAGGTAAGAGTTATTGATAAACTAATAGAACCAGATAATAGGACCTGCTGGCCTGCAAGTTCATACACATTAGTTTATTAGACCACCAAGTATACAGAGGGTGCCAGAAAATGTGCACGGATTTTAAGAAAGAAGACAATTATATTAAATTTGTAATACTCAAGTCACATTTGACTTCTCTAATGATAAGAAGTGCCCAACGTGACTTGGCCTCGTCTTGTTATTGGTATAAACTGAGGATCCCAATTTTATTATAGGATTTTTCTTTCTTCATGTGTATACACCGTTTGGCATTCTGTGTGTGTATGCGTCTCTCTATATATATTTGTTTGTTTGTTCTGCAGTATCCTTTTAAGTGATATAGTAATTTCAATCATATGTAATACTTCCCATGACAGAGGAGTAATAGTTAAGATAATTAGCATTTTGGAATGGTAGCCCTACCTGTTCTGCTAGGAGTTAATGAGAGGAAAAAAGAAAGGTGGTAAAACAGAATGGACTATTTCCCATCCATTGTTATTATCTACATCAGCATTTTGAATGTCGGGAAAGAGGAAAAAGAAAAACAAACAAAGATTATGGAAGAATGCAGAAAATTATAAATTTATTTAAAGTAATACAAAGTTTTCATAGAATTCAGTCTTTTACAGAAAAGCAATGGCACAAGTACTGGAGAAACTCTTTAAATCAAATAAAATGGATGAAGTGTATATGAAGTACAAATATTACCAAACTATCTTTAAGTATCTACATTAGTCACATGTTTAAATAGTTGAACTTTCTCTTACTTGACTTACCATACAGTAAAGGACAATGAAATACATACTGATAATTATTTGTTAAAGGCTGAATATCAATAGTGATATGTACTTTTAACTTTTAACAGAGAATGGTAAATAGATCATCAATATTCAAACAGCATGACTTATGGATATAAGTTTATTTCATATTGTTACACTTTTAAAAAAGACAAGTTGGAGGCTTGAATCATTTGTCCCAGAAAGTGACTAAATAATTATTGTGTTATATGAATCACAGAACAGCTTTGCCAAGTGATTTATTTTTGTTAAGGCTTTTTGCAAAGATATTTTTATATTTATTTATATTGTAGAATATTCTGGCTGCTAATCTTGCACAATATGAATCAGAAGCAGAGATTAGCATCGTATGTAAAAAAACCCCACAGAATTAAATTTACTATTAAACGGAAGACTGCCATTGAACATAATCCAATGTGTTGGCATGTATGTGTACATATTATAAATTTCTAAAGTAGGACTGTGTATTGTACAGATGTGATTATGTATACCATTTTATGCTTGCTTATAAATTTTAAAAATGAAAAATATTTTAACCTCATATTTTGAGTGGTGAGCTAATGGGTAGATGATTCACTTGAGGATAAAATTCTTCATGAGTGTATCATTACTCAGATGCTAAGGACTGTGTCATGACACTAATTCTGAATAGTACAAATTGAACTTTCAAAATGTTTAAAAATGTTCTTAACAGCTGCTGCTCAGAGCAGATTTGACCATCTATCATCAAAGTGATAATAATATCTTCCTTGACATTCAGTAGCATTTTATATTGATTTCCATTTCATTGTATTCTTTGATTTTCATTGGTCCAGTATTTCCTGATACCTTTCACTAACTCTCTGTCTAGTCCTTTTGTTAATCTGTCATACTTTGTACAATCTTCTACCTCTTACTATTCAGTATGATTTAGAGGAACTTACCGTGGAGTCCTGTGCGGATTTGTCTTAAACAAGCTATTGCCTCTTGAAAGGTGATTGGAGTCAATGAAAGGATAAGAAGTTTTCAAGATCCGGTAACTCACAAATATCTTTGCATTGGTAAGGACAGAAATTTTTCTCAGCTCCTCCATTTGTATATTGAAATCCTAAGCCCCCAGTGTGGCTGTATTAGGAGATGGGCCTGTAAGAAAGTAATTATGGTAAATGAGGCCATAATAGTAGTGTCCTTAGAAAAAGAGACACCAGAGAAATCCTCTCTCCCCCTGTATTTATGCAGTGAGGACAGACAGGTCATGTGTACACACTGTGAGAAGGTGGCCACATGCGAGCTAGGAGGACAGACAGTGTCAGAAGCCAAATGAGCCAGAGCCTTAATATTACATTGCTAGCTTTCAGAACTGTGAGAAACTTACACTTCTGTTCTTTAAGTCACCCAGTGTATGGGATTTTGTTATGGCAGACGAGCCAGCTAATACACTAACCATGAATTATCTTCTAAACATTCTTACATTCATACCCTTGGTCTCCACATTTTATTTATACCAGGTTTCTTCATTATCCTCTTTTCTGTCATAGCCATAACCTGCACCCTCTCACACACAGACACACAGGAATGCACACAGATACAATGTATCAATTCAGAGGCTACATCTGTCTAATTCTCTTTTCTATCCCAATTGTATAACGGAGTATTGTTACATAGCAACGGTTCTCAGTATGTGTTACTGTTCTATCAGATTGCAGTTTTACTTAGATATGTTGGTTGAGGTCACTACATGGGTTCAATTTCTATGGCATGTTCCCCAACAGTTGAATAAATAAACCTGCATAACAGACTTACAATCTTCTACATACATCAGATTGACAGTGCTATTATATAGTAAAAGGCAACTTTGCTAAGTTTACTCATTTCTAATAGGGGAATTATTAATGTGCTTGATATAGTCAGTCGTTTGCTCCTTTTCCCATGCAAATACTCTTTTAGTAAAGGGGTAAGAATTCTGGAACCTGCATTCCACACATCAAAGGTGAATAAATATAACTTTGTTATTCCATTTATGTATACAGGATGGTTAAATAGAATATCTAAACACATGAAAGCACAAATTTACTAAATCTAATGCCAATGTCAGCCTTTCTATCTCTAAAATTAGGATCCTTGACTGAAACCCAGTGTAGCTGAAGCTACAGCAATACCAGTGTCATCTTGAGGCCCTATGTACTCTGGGAAGTCTTTTTTCATTTCAAAAAAAAAAAAAATCATGCACCATATGAATAGAAAGATCATCTAATCATCTAATTTGAGAGATTTATTTCACTACTCATAACTTTTACTTACTTGAGTACATTTACTCTCCCATATAATTTTTGCATTTAGCTCTCTTTATCTTTTTATCTGTATAACTTTGTTTCTTCCTTTGATTCTTTCTCAGAGCTTCATAAAAACACTTGCTTTATAGAAGATGCCAAAAATTTCTTACATTTTAAGAAATGAAAAAAAAAACTTTATTAAAGTTGTAATACTCAGTACAGACCATTTCTTATCGTGTATATTGTAACTTTGTATCTCTTGCAATTGGGAAATCCAATGTGACTTGAGTATTACAATTTGGTACCCCCTATATTAGAACAGATTTTTTTTTTTTACCATTTATGCCTTTATTTTTAAATCAAACAAAAAACAATGCTAATCTCAAGGCTAAGTATAATTAACCATGTATTTTTTCCTTTATGGATGTCTAATGATTTCTAATAATTTTTGGTAATTTAAAAATGTGTCAGCAAATGGTCTGACATTGGTCTCATTGAAAGATGGAGTCTGTGTCTCCTTTCTTGAACCTGGGTGGCTTGTAACACCTTTGAGCACTAGAGCCATGCTCTGGAACTAGGCTGTGTAAGTCAGAAGAGATTAAGCAGTCTCACTTTGTCGCCCTTGGTAGAGTGCTGTGGCATCACAGCTCACAGCAAACTCCAACTCCTGGGCTTAGGCGATTCTCTTGCTTCACGAGTAGCTGGGACTACAGGTGCCCGCCACAACGCCCAGCTCACAATTCCTCTTGTTCACTGAAATGTCCACTCTGGGAGCACTGACCTCTATGTAACAAGTCTGATGATCCCAATGCCGCCATGGTGCACAGACCAAGTTTAAATGCTTCCCTTGAGTTCCACCTGAAGAGTTTATCTCAAATCCTTAACCAAGGGCCAAGCATATAAGTGAAGAAACCAGGTTACAAATAACGCTTCCATTTACAGCTTCTCTGGCGCCCTGTTGGTAAGGGCACCTGATTGCTTCAGCCCTGCTGAGGTCCCGGATTCATGAAGCGGGAAGCTGCATCCCACACTGTCCCCTATTCCTGACTCATAGAATAGACCAGCATGATAAAATGGTTGTTTTATCACCTTGTATTGTAAATAGTTTGTCTGCAGCAGTAGATAATCAGGATACTTTTGAAGAATCAGTGACTAATATTAACAAACAGAAATATTTTCTCCTCTTGAAAAAGCATTAAATGTCCTCAGATACATAGCTCAATCGCTTGAAAGAAAAAGCTTAAAATTTATAGAGTTGTATTAAGTGGGAATACCACCATGCCACATTATGGGAGATTTCCAATCTCACCTTTAAAATAAACATGTAAAATCAATCATTTTGAAATACATGAGTTGAAGATACTGATTTCAGTTCTTTTTTTTTTTTTTTTTTTTGGCCAGATATGGGTTTGAACCCGCCACCTCCAGCATATGGGGCCGGCGCCCTACCCTTTTGAGCCACAGGCACCGCCCCCCTGATTTCAGTTCTTAAATATGCTTGCAATTTATTTATGCTAATTTTAACCCATAAGAACAGAAAATCATCATTAAACGTAATGGCTATCATCCTTATGATTTAAGGAAATTGTAAAGTCTCTATTTCAGGAAAGAAACCAGTCAATTTGTTATAAAACTTTGGAAAACATTCTACTGTGATTATTGTAAAATATGAACTAAGGCTATTTGAAAGAAGACAAAATTACATAATTTTAAATCTTGGTGTATTTTCTAATCATGAAAAATTGCTGATATTTCTGTATTTCACAGATAACCATTGTACCATTGTCCCTATAGTTCAAATACTTTCCCTTAAATTGAGTGCCAGATAGTGAATACGTATTTCATAATTATATGGACCCTTTTTAAAATTGTATCTATTCTCAGCCTATTTTCTAGAACGAGCTGTGTCATATTTTACTCCCAACAGCACTATAGTTGTGTTCACTTTTTATAAGATTCAAACCAGTCATAATAACAATAATTTTATTTCATGCCATATTAAAATAAGAAGGAAGTAATTAATTTATTCATCCCTAAATGACTTAATGAACACCAACCACATGCCAAACACTGAGTATCAGTCATGGAAAAGAACCATACAGTTTATTGAATTAATTTAAAGCACACGATAAGCAGAGGAAACAGATGAAGTAGATTCTCTTGTTTAGGATGGGAGAAAGGATTTAAGAAGGGTCCAAATCAAGGACTTTGATATCTGAAATAGAGAATGTCCCCTGTTCTTAGATTCTAGCTCATCTGTACTGCAGCAACTGAGCTGAACTTGGATCAAAGGTGCTTGGCAAACAGAAGGTGTCTAGAACCAACATACAATTGTTACACTGGATAATACAGGGGCAAGCGCTTGGCCAATCGCTGCTGCTCACCAGAAGCCTTATGAATATCTGTGGATTTTATTTGTACCTTATATAGAGGCAGAGTATTTATCAGACCATCATGGCTGTCACCTGGGATAACCAACTTACCATCTCATGGATATCGAATGCCACATACACCACATAGAGTACCTATGACTATTTGGGACTTTATAGTCATTCTATCTCTTTTTTATTTTTTTTAAGCAAAGATATTATCTATTTAATTTATTGTTGTTTACCATATCTCTGAAATTACATATTTTCATTAATTTATCCCTTCCGTGTCTTACAGGGTTC
Organism: Galagoides demidoff; assembly: GCA_963574575.1. Classification (NCBI taxonomy): domain Eukaryota; kingdom Metazoa; phylum Chordata; class Mammalia; order Primates; family Galagidae; genus Galagoides; species Galagoides demidoff. The sequence goes on from CAUYQV010060951.1 coordinate 7,049, forward strand.
TAATTTACATTATGTATGCCTTAGATGTGTCCTAGGTTATGACTTTATTACTTACAGGCACTGAAATACTTAACAATTCTGCCCACATCATCACTGAAATTACTGACTTGTTTTTGACATATATGTGTATTAATACATCTTATAATTTTTATCCAGTCTGCTTATTTTCTTTATAGCAAAACTGGACATTCTCAAAAATTCATCAAATATAATTTACAATATGTCCCTAGAATTTTCAAAACTTCCAACATGTTTTACAGATGCTTTTAAAATTATAAGTTGTTAATATTGCAGCATATAATGGGCAACCTGCATCTTAAAACAGAGCACCAGTATTATCATAAATCCAATCAGCCCAATCTTATAAAACTCCCATCTAAGGCTGACACCTACCACCTAATTTTCTAGCATTAGGTTATGTAGCCCTAGAGATTATTACTCTTTTTTATATTTAAGTTTTTTTTATATTTAACTTTTTCAGCTTTCTCACTTTATGAAAACAAATGTTCTTCTTAATATAGATCAGCAGTGCATTAAAATATTAGGTTAATTTATCCACTCCAACTTTTTAAATTTACCCTATTTAATATTAATAATTTCTGGCTTCTATAGACATAATATGTAAAAACGAATTGAATATATTTATTATTTTTATAGAGGGCATTAGAGCTTTTATTTTTCCTTAACAAATTTTTTTTTCCAAATTTACAAAAATGTGATTTTTTTTTTAGCCAAAGTGCAAATTAGCTGCATGAAGTTACCTCCAGAAACCAAGAAAAAGAATGCTTGAGTTTTAGCAGTCTTTGAGATGCACATCTCAGGCAACTCAGTTTAATTGGTTAGAGCAGGTGAATTCACTTATGTAGATCTGTAGAAATTAAATTGGCCCTGAGTTGAGATCAAAGTCTCTTTCACTGTAGCCCAATCGGGACTTTTTTTTTTCCAATTAAACTAATATTTTCTTCCTTCTAGGTAAATGTATTTTCTCTTTTTATGAATATTCTCAAATATCATTAGAGCCTTAAAAACTCAAGATATACCTGCGCCTCATCCATAACACTAATTAAACAAGTTTTAAATGCTACAGTAATGACTCGGAGCAGAGATTTTACTTTGCTTCAGTAATTTCTCAGTTCCTCTGGATTATAAATTATTAAATTCTTTTAAATTATTATAAAATAATAAATTATTTTAAATTATTATAATAAAATATTTTATAAAATATTTTAAAAATATTATATAATAAAATATTTTAAATTATTTTAAAAGTCTTCCTGCGTTAAGGGGAAAAGGATTAGTTCAGATCCTGCTCAGGGAAGGAGCCATGGTGAACTCAGCACGTCATCATACAAAAAATATTTAGAGGGCTCTGTTCAATAAAAACATCCATCCTAAAGGTGGAGTGAGCCTATATTAACTCAAACCAGACAGAACTCAGCTCAATAGCTAATTGGTTTAATGCAATTAGGTCCAAGTGTAGTTGCCAAGCAAAGGCCAATAATCCACTCTATGAGAAGATAGCTCCATCTGGAACCCATACTGTTTGCATTTGACCCCCTCCTATTCAGATTCTGCCAGTGATGGAATAATTACTATCCAATTTTACCTCCATGATAAAACAAGTATAAGACTAGCCAATAGATAATAAATCAACTATTTTCAGATTTAAGCATTAAAAAAATCACCGAACTGTAATAATTAAGAACTCAACTTAATGTTGAGTTCCACTTCCACTAATTTTACACTGGAATCACTTTCCCAATTGCATCACAGAAAAGTGAGTAAAAGTAGAAAGCAGTGACATTGGCGTTGGAAGGGAAAAAGATTAGTGTTCCAGATGGCCAACCCACCAGTGGGACAGCAACACAGCACAAAACCTCTGAACCCTTTTGTGGGTTTTTTTCTTAGGTTCCTATCAAATTCCTAAGATGTATATGCAGAAGGTGAGGCTCCTGGAAGCTTACCATAGCCCAGCTTCTGAACTCACACACTGCTGGGAAACATTGGATTTATGACTTAGTCAAAATGGAAAGACCATGGGAAATATCGGGCATTCATTTGAGAACATATAATGACCATGCACTGAGATGGGGAATCAACACTCCAGAAAGTTGCTCAACCTTACCACTTACTGGAAACCTGAAATAGATATTTTCTAAAGAAGCCTAATACCAAACCTTGACAAGCATAAGATTATTTACTTAAATTTGAACTGCCTAGAAGAATAAAACTCAGCACACTTCAGAGTATGAGTTAGGCCAGCTGCCTGTTCTGGCAATTAAGTTTCCTGGGTAACATTCATGCATTCAAGGCCATGTGTTTACATTTTTCTGTGGCTACTTTCATCATACAATAGCAGAGGTAGAGAGTAGAAAAAGAGTATGGCCCAAACTTGAAATATATATCATCTTAATATAATATATATCAAATATATATCATCTTATATAATATATATCAAAAAAGTAGTTGGCAATCTACTTTTTTAGAGTAAGCTAATTCAGAGTCTTTAGAACCGTGGCACAAAACACATTCAAAAATTATTGGCCACAGTCAAAAATTTGGCTAATAATGAAGAGATAAAATAGTAAATAGTAATAAATATAGCAATGAGTGAAATATTAGCATTAGCAGGTGAGAATTTTAATTTAATTGTGATTAATATGTTAATGAAGCAGAGGAAATATAGACAAAATGGAAGAAAAGATAATTTATGTTAAAATCTATGAAAGAGGAATCAAATGGAAATTACCAAAATAGGAGAAATATATCTCACATATCATTAAGAAATCAGTAATTGGCCAGGCGCGGTGGCTCAAACCTATTATCCAAGCACTCTGGGAGGGTAAGGCAGGTGGATTGCTTGAGCTCAGCAATTTGAGACCAGCCTGAGCAAAAGCAAGTCTGTACTAAAAATAGACAAAGTAGCTGTGTGTGGTGGTGAGTGCTTATAAAATCAGCTACTTGGGAGGCTGAGGCAAGAGGATCCCCTGAGCACCGGAGTTTGAAGTTTCTGTGAGTTATAATGACTCCAGGGTACTCTAGCCTGAGGCAAGAGAGCAAGCCTCAGTATCAAAAAAAGGGGGGGGGGTAGGAAAAGAAAAGGAATCAGCAGCTGAACTATATTACTGAATGGATATAGCAAGATGCTTAATTAGTGAATTCTGTGGTGAGTATGAATGTTCTACCTAATTACAAATTTTACTAAATCAAAAAGTTAAGCAAAAGTAGTGTGTCTCTTATTCTCTTATTAAATTTTAAGAAATGTTTAGTACAACTGTCATAGACTGGGAGAGGATTTTCTCCTATTCCCCTGGGCTGATTTCATTTATATTGAACAGTTAAGAAACAGCATAATTTCAAATATCTAGTCTGATAGTAGATTGATTTTTTATTTTCAAACTGAAAAGTTGTCCCTTTTAAAAGAAATCTTCAGAAGTATTTTTGGAGGATATTTGGAGAGGAAGCATATAGACATACACTTTATGTAAAATAAAGCCATTTTTGTCTCTCAAGGTTGGTGTAAATATATTTGATCTTATTATTATACTCTATATACTTGGCCTTAATCCTGGCATATTCAATACTTTCTTTCTTTTTTCTTTCTCAATACTTTTTCTTTCTTTCTTTCTTTCTTTTTTTTTTTTTTTTTGTAGAGGCAGAGTATCACTTTATTCCCCTCGGTAGAGTGCCATGGCGTCACAGCTCACAGCAACCTCCAGCTCTTGGTCTTAGGCGATTCTCTTGCCTCAGGTCCTCAAGTAACTGGGACTACAGGTGCCCACCGCAATGCCAGGCTATTTTTCTGTTGCAGTTTGCCCAGGGCTGGGTTAGAACCTCCATATGGGCCACCCTCCATATATGGGGTGGGCACTCTATTCACTGAGCCAAAGGTGCCACCCTTTTCTTTTTCTATCTATTTTAACAGATTTTTTTTACTTCCTCTTGAAATACAGGGATAAGTATTTTCTTCATTTTTAACTTCTGTATTGATTTGAAAGGTACACTCTTAATTTTAGTTAGTACTCAAAATATACAGTGTTCAATTCTTCTCCACGTGAAGCTTTTAGAGATTTTAAACTATGTTGTTACCTCGTAAGTAGACTTATTAAGCTCTTCCTGCTATTCAGAGAGTTTTCGTACAGTCAGTACAAGCAGAAAATGCGTTTCCTCAGTGAATGCATGTGATTGATTCACAGTCCAAAAAGACAGCGTTCACTCCCCCTTCCTCATGTTTGGCTACTCAACTTACTAGCAAGTCCCAGTTGTTTAAACCGCATTAGCCAGGTGATAGCGAAGCATGATGATACTTTGGACTTTTAAATATCTGAAGGATCATCAAGCACTAAGTGCTAGATTGAACTAGTTTGGAAAAGGAAAAGAAATAAATCTAAAATAATTAATACACATTTAGCACATCTTCCTACCTTGCTTCAAGATTTTCTCACAGGTTCGACGCCTGTGGTTCAATCAGCTAAGGCGCCAGCCACGTACACCTAAGGTGGCGGGTTCGAATCCCCAGCCCGGGCCCGCCAAACAACAATGATGGCTGCAACCAAACAATGGCCAGATGTTGTGGCGGGCGCCTGTGGTCCCAGCTACTTGGGAGGCGGAGGCAGGAGACTCGCTTGAGCCCAGGAGTTGGAGGTTGCTATGAGCTGTGATGCCATGGCACTCTACCCAGGGGGATAGCTTGAGGCTCGGTCTCAAAAAAAAAAACCAAAAGATTTTCTCACAATTACTACTTCAAAAAAATAGAAAAATTTAGAAAAATACAAAGTAAATTTTAAAGGAGAAAATAGTGGGATAAGAACTTGGAACTTTGAAGATCTTCATGATCTATATAATAATCTATTATCCACAGAATTGGTAATAACAAATTAGAAGCTTGATAGCAAAATACTAACCTGAATGTCTTTTTAGAATTCAATGTATATAATTGTTAAGCTACTAACACAATTTTGCAGTGTAGACACAGAACCTGTAATTTAATCCGATTTCTCACAGAGCTGGGAATAGGGATTTGCAAGAAAAGAGCTGGAACAATTAATAATCACTGTCTGCAAACAAGTCATCTCAGAACTTTGTGGTGAATGCAGAGAGTAAGCAGTTCTGAGGGCAGAGACTGCTGGTGGGGCTGCGACATTCCAATGGAAATAGCTATGAGCGAGTATGTGCATTTCTCTTATGTTCCTTGGTTACCACTTTTAAATGCCTGGAGATTTGAAAAGCAGTAATGGAAACATACATCTTGAGTATAGAAAGTGGCTAAAGGCCCGGAGACTGAGAGACGAATAGTCTGAAGTTGCTTAAATCATTATTTTAGCACTTAGCTATATAAATTTCAGCCAAAAGTACAACTAGAAAAAAAAATGGTTTCTTGGCTTGGTGCTTGTAGGTGGTTAGAGCACTGGCCACATACACTGGGGCTGGAGGGTTCGAACCCAGCCCAAGCCTGCTGAACTACAGTGACAACTAGAGCAAAAAAAAAATAGCCCGGCCAGGCATTGTGGTGGACACCTATATTCCAGCTACTTGGGAGGCAAGAGATTCACTTAACCTCAAGAGTTTGAGTTTGCTGTGAGCTGTGACATCATAGCACTCTACCAAGGGCAACATAGTGAGACTCTGTCTCAAAAAAAAAAAAAAAGTGGTATCTATTTTATTGCATTACTGTTATTGATAGAATTACATGAGTAAATCATATACTGACAATAGCATGAAAGTTTTAAAGGACAAGCTAGACCAGAGGAAGAAGTCCTATTATAAGACGATGCCTTTGTTATTGTTAGTATTGTGGTACCTGAGGTCAAAAATAAGCAATCCTACTCAATGTAAGAAACAAAAAAAGTTTTAAAGAATGCATTATCAATGCTTAGTGGTTGAGACAAAATGAAATACTTGCCATTCACACTCTGAAAGACCAGAGAGAGGAATTGATCACGCCATTGAAATTCTTATGCTGCCTTAGACAGAAGTTTAGCATCCTGAGTTGAAATTGTGTTACGTTTGTGAGGAAAAATGCAAATTTATCTTCTTTATTGCAAGGACAAGCACCATGCCTACTGTAATCCATGTGATTAAATAAATAAATTATTAATTAGAAATAAGAAGTTCAGCAAGAGATGCTTGTAGGGGTGGATTAGGGTATGAGTGATGTCTCCAGACACTTTTCAGTCAGAATTGCAGTAGATATGCATATCATATTAGCAACACTGGATCAGCAATTTAGGAGAAACGTTGATTGAAAAGTCAGTCACTCATAGTGTGAAGTGGGAAATTGAGCCATTCTTATTTTGGAAAAAAAAAAAAGTAAAGTATGTCAAAACCTTGCAGTTTAAAACAATTCAGAATTTGGGGTTATCTTTGTTAGTAATTTCACTGGCTATCCTATATAAAATAGCACCCTGGCCTATCAATACACACAGTTATACTATATCTCTGTAGCCTCTTATCTCCCTTTGCCCACATATCATCAAATAAAGCTACAGTATATACATTGTGATACTAGAATATTTTTCTTATGTTGTCTGTAGTTCATGACATGAAATACTTTCTCAATAAAATATTTAAATGAATGTTTTAATTAATTACAGAACAATTAAGATCATAAAGTTTGAGAGACTAGAACAACAAATGTCAATGTATAATAAAAAACTGAAATAAAAGTAATGCATTACAGGGGAAGAGAGTTGTCCAGGATAGGTCACTCACGTTTAAGAAGAGAGGGCATTGTACAGGTGATGCATCCTTTGACAGTAATTTGATAGGTAGTGCGAGGCTACTCAGTAATACGCCGCACAAGGAGAGAAGGGAAGAATATAAAAAAGACAAGTTTGATGATTCAAAATTGGAATAAGTTTATTTTTAAGAGAATAGTTAATATGCATATTGACAAGAACATCTGAGTATAAGAAATTAAGCTATAAGTGGATGACAGGGAATTAGAGAGAAGGAGCAGATGATTTAGAGGCTTAAGTTTCTTTAAAAATTTACTACTAACATTTTTACATTGAAGCATTAATTTTAATGCTTTCAATCAAAATTCTTTTCTTAAGCATTGAAAGAACAATACAATTTGGCAATTGGCAATTTGATAACCAATAATTTCATAAATATGAGTTTTATTGTCAATTTGAGTTTTGTTCTGGTATATTTCTATATTTATGTGCAAACAACTAAAGCTACTCTCTTGGATTGCACTTCATGTAATATTAAGGTTCAAAATGTATGTCATTCCATTCTGAGCAAGATAAAAAAATTAGAAAGCTGGATATAATTATTCTGTCCATATAAGAAAATCATACAACTGCCAACTAGCCCAGCTGAAAGTGTTTTTTGAGGAGCTTGTTTATGTACTATTCATGGCCAGAGGCTGTATAAATGTGTCAGCCTGTCCATGCCTTTTCATCAGGGGTGTTTTTAATTTCTTGTCACTCTTGAAATGTGTTACATAAATGAGTGCTATGTCTACCAAGGGATAATTCCAAGTGAAAAAATGTAAATAACTATCACTGTGAACTAAATTATCTGAAGTATTCATTAACATCTGAAATCCATACATTTAAATAACCAGTTGATTTAATATATGAGTGGTCTTATTTTATTTATTACGCAAATGTGCATATTGTATATGGATATGATAGTTAATGTAGTATATATATATGATATGTAATATATTATATATGTATAGATATGGAATATTTTATACATGTAATAGATCAGTCATTATATTATATATATTACATGTGCATGCTATGTCTATATACATAAACATATAGCCAGTTTATTTTTTATCCAATAAAAGTGCAAGAAAAGTCCTATTTTTCCATACCATAACTTGCACTGTGGGTTAACAAATGTTTAAATCTTTGCCAATCAATTATTACACATATAACAAAATACTTACATAGTATCTAGTTTCTAACTGTTATTACACATAATTATATGTGTGTTACATAATTGTACATGATTGTTAAGTATTTTTTATAATGGTTAACTATTTGATTTGATTTCTCTTTTGTCTATTTTTATTATTATTTTTTAAAGATTAGGGAGGGACAAATGCTGTTGTTAAATGGATAGCTTTCATAATGCTTTAGTCAGGGCTAAAGCTCTGGGAATGTGTCCATCTCCCAAACAGTGTTCACTGTATTGTTGAATGGATTTTATCCCCCCTCATTTCCCTCCAACCCCCATCTTTATTTTTATTTTCAATCATTGTTACTTGTTCCTGTACTCATGTGTGTCCAGCAATTAGTTCTAAATTATTAGAGAATATAAGTGGTATTTGTTTTTTATTCTTCAGATGCTTCATTTAGGAGAATGGTCTCCAGTTCCATCCAAATTCATGCAAAAGACACTAATTTCTTTTATGGCTGAGTACTACTCCATGGGGAGAGGTGTATGTACACATATACCACATTTTGTTAATGCAGTAACAAATTAATGGGCACTGTTACATCTTTACAATTGTGAATGATACTGCAGTAAATGTTTGAGTGCAGGCTTTTTAAAATTAATTATTTACTTGTTTATTTTTGATAAAACTACAACTGCATAGATACCCAGTAGTGGGATTCCTGGATCAAATGTCAGGGCTACTCTTAGCTTGTTTGAGAAACCGCCATACTGTTTTCCACAGCTGTTCCACCAACAGTGTCCAAGCTTTCCTTTCTCTGCACATCCACACCAGCATCTGTTGTTCTTGGTTTCAGATTTTCTAATGAAGCCCTTCTAACAAATATCTAACATGGTATCTAATCTAATTATAGGTCACGTTCATTCCACATTTTGCAGGGTTCATTAAGGGTTAAGGTTGTATCCCATTGTGATTTCAATTTACATTCCCTGCTGACTGATGAGGTTGAGAATTTTTTCATATGTTTATTGGCCGTTTGTCTTTCTTCTTTGAAAAGCACCTGTTCATGTTTTTGCCCAATTTTTAATAGGGATTTTTTTTTTCTTGCTGATGGGTTGAAGTTCTTGGTAGATTCTGCATATTGACCCCTGATTGTATGTATAGCTTGTGAATATTTTCTTTCATTCTGTAGTTGTTGATTTGCTCTGTTGATTATCTCCTTTCCTGTGCAGAAGCTTTTTAAACAAAATAAATTATTTTATTTTCCCAGTAACTATCCTTTACAAGCATGATGTCCATTCCTCTACAGTAGTTGGTAGTACTATTGCTAATAAAAGGGAGATTTCTTTAATAGCCCAAATAAGACTGAAGTTTGATGTATTGTTTTATAAGTCATGATATTCATGCAGAAATAATAATTTAAAAATATTTTTCTACTTTACTCATTCAGCAGAATATAATACCATTGTCTATTTCACAGGTTGTCATGGAGGTTACTTTAGTTATTAGTGATAACTTGGTAGTTTTAACATTCTTGTCTATTTTGTACTTCAGAAACCTTAGAAATAATTCTTCCTTTGCATGACAAGTATGCAATTATGTGAAATTTAAAAACTTAAGCTGATCTAGTACTTTTTGTATTTAAATGAAATTAATTTGGAATATTCTATGCATAACAAAACTTCTGATATTTTAAGTTGTTGGTTTTGAACAATGCTTTGTATTTGAAAATGTATGTAATACATGAACATTTGTTTTCTAAAATTAAAATAACGAATGCTTCCTAATTTTAATTTTACCCTTTCTAGGTCTAGAAGTAATAGTGGGAATAGACAATGAAAGCAATTTTAGTAAGATTTATTTCCTAATTTCCCAGTGTAAATTATTGTCATTAATTTGTCTTTTCAAGTTCCTTCCTATTATAATAAAGAATGTTACAGAAGCTAAGAGTTTTACAAGTGAATGGTTTTATATTTTATGAAGTATTTCATGTACTTTAACATTAAGATTCTTTCACAGAAATTAAAACTGAATGAAACATTAATTCACTGGTTTAAAGATGCTTAGAGAAAAAAGAATAAAAATATTTTACAATAGCAAATAAGGTAAATTTGGTACATGAATAGATAAATAAAACTACAACTTGAACTTTACCTTAGAACTGAAAACAATGAAACTTAACATTTGTATCCTTCTATTACTTTGAAATAAAAAATAAAACTATACTACTTGGGAGGCTAAGGCAAGAACATCACATAAGCACAAGAGTTTGAGGTTGCTGTGAGCTGTGACACCACAGTACTCTATTAAGGGCGACAAAGTGAGACTCTGTCTCAAAATAACAACAACAACAAAAAGCAAAAAACTCTAAGTTAATAAATGGGAACTTATATTCATACAGATGTTGAGGGTCTTTTCAAAGCCATTAAAGCTTTCTCTATGGGCGATATGTATTATAGAACACACATAAGTCTGTGCTCCATTCGTAATGGACCTAATCCCCACCACGGGACCTGGGATCTCAGAAGAGTCAAGAAAAAAATTAAAAAATGAGACATATGACAATGAAAACAAATACAAGAGAATAGCACATAACTGTTTAAAATCAAAATTTAAAAAAAAACTTAGATCGTCAAAAATGCCCAAAATGTAAAACTAATATTCACTGATACACATATTAAAATTTTTGAGACAAATTTCATAGAATATAAAATTCTAAAGTATTTACACAATAGGTCAATAAATAAATTTAGTGAGACTACTGATTGCCCTAAATCTGAGTGGTAATATTATCAAGTAAAACTCCTCAAAAGGACAAGACCCCTTCTGTACAAAAAATAAAAATAAATAAAAATTAGGCAGGCATGGTGGCATATGCCTATAGTCTCAGTAATTCAGGAGGCTGAGGCAGTAGGATTGCTTGAGCCCAGAAGTTTGATTTTGTAGTTAGCTATAACACCACAGCAGTCTAACCCAGGCAACAGTGGGAGACTCTGTCTCTAAAACAGAAAAACAAAACCAAAAAACCCCAGGAAAGGAAAAACTTAGCCTGATGTTTTAATTGCTATTTCCTCATTTATATTTCTTTCATAAGAGAAAACATTAGCAAATGAACATGAAATTGCAATGAATTAGAGGCAATTAAGAAAATTGTGTCACATGTCTTTAAGCAACATGTTCAGGGAGACGAGAATGTGCTCAGAATTTAAAGGGACTAACTAAAAATATGATTCTAAAGAGTTATTAAGTGCAAAATAATTTTTAAGTACATTAAATAGAATGTTGTAAGACAATAAGTAATGTCAATCTTAATGTATCTGGAGACTTTTAAAGTATGAATATGAATAGTTGAGTGACACTGTGATAAACTGGCCAAGTTGATGGATTTACTAAAATGAAGAAATGAACTGGATGTGTACATTTTCACTTTAATATAAAGCTATTATTATGATACACATACATTGCTTTTCTGACCTAAGAGTTGACCCCTAACGTTGAGGATTTTCTCTTTCTCTCTCTAAGAGGTATGGATCTGTGACCCAGTAAGTCGAACTGGGGCAGGTGCCTACAACTGGGGAATTTCTTAGGAAAGAGACAATCCCTTCCTTTACTTGATGTATTAATTTACAAGTCAAGGTATTCTTGCAGAATCAATAATTTAAAAATATTTTCCTACTTTGCTCATTCAGGAGAATGTGATACCATTGTCTCTTTCACAGGATGTCACAAGGTTACTTTAATCCTTAGTGATAGTTTCAACATTCTGTCTATTTTGTACTTCAGTCATCTTAGGTGTGAGTCTTCCTTTCTATGACAAGTATACAATTATGTGAAATTTTAAAACTCATCCTAATCTAGTACTTTTTGTATTTAAATGACATTAATTTGGAATAGTCTCACAGTAACAAAACCTCAGGTATTTTAAGTTGATTGTTTTGAACACGGCTGTGTATTTGAAAATGTATGTAATACATGGACACTTGTTTTCTAAAATTAAAATAATCAATACATGTTAATGTTAGCCTTTCTAGGCCTGGAAGTAATAGTGGGAGTAATGAAAACAATTTCAGTAAGATTTACTTCCCAATCTCCCAGCGTAAGTTATCATCATTAATTTGTCTTTCTGAGTTCCTTCCTAGAATGGTAAAGAATGTTTCAGAAGATAAAAGTTTTATAACTTGTTCACACTCCAGATTTAACCATAAAACTGCTACCTAATGGGTTCTTTTCCACATGAAAAAAATGTATCTGCAATATAAGGAAATGAATACAGTAAAATTAGAGAATCAGAGATGGGTTGGAAGAGGAAAGAGAGTGAGTCATGTGACCTTATCATCCTGAAAACCATCCCCATTCCTATTTCTAGTCTTCATTCGAGCCAGTAATTCTCTCTTGGCCTTTATTATTTTGAAGTGATATTCTGACATTCATTGAGGAAGGAATACAAATACTAACTAAAAGAGTCATCAACATACAGTTAACTGCTTGCCGAGTAGGGCTAGGTATTTGCTTGATACATCTTTCCCTTGTAGCATTTTCTGGCATTGTTAGCTTATTCTTTTGGTCTCGTGAATGATATCAATGTGTGTATCACTTCAGAGGGGCTAGGTGAGAGCCAAATAGTCACAATTAAAAGGTTACTCCTACCAGCATTCTGTACTATAAGGTACAACCTAAAATTCCATGCAGCACTGATATCAGTCAGCTTGAGGTCTTGACATAGGTGACTCTCCAAGCTCACATGAGGTCTATGAGAGAATACCTAGTGGTTACTGTCCACTTCTCTGACTTTAAGATGCTTCAGTACACGTTATAGTATTAATTTACAAATATATTATATACCCTTGTTTTAGGTTAAAGCTACGAATTTATTTTTATAAATTTGTATTCATGAAAAAAAATCATTGTTGAATTTAATACAATTTTTATTATTCACTCAAATATATTATAGATACTCATTAAGAATGCTCTGTGCTTTAAGTCCTGCCCTAAGCTGAAGAACATGATCAATAATACTATGTATATAGTACCTTTCTTTAATTAGCTCTCATCCAAGAGAGGAGAAATGTACAGAGAGAATCATTATATGATGGTATTATTTTCCCAAGATAGAAAAAATATAAATTGACTTCTCTAACTTTAGAGATGAGGGAGAGAGATCACTTCTCTAAATTCTTCCATAAACCTAGCAGGCTATTTGGGCCCAACAAATAAAGAAAATGGCAAATAGGTCACTTTCTCTGATCTATCAGGGTTGATACACATTCCCCACCTCTTTAGATAAATTTCAAATCATATACACTTTTATATAAAGGATCATGGTCTATAGCTTCAGAAGTACATGAATTTGAAGTCAGATTTACCCTTAATTACTATGGAAGTTACTTACCTTTCAACAGTTCAGTTTTCGCATTTCCTACTGTGGGTAGAGACAGACTTACCTTGAAGCTACAGGAGCTTAAAGGTCAATACCCCACTTTCAAAGGCTCCTTCTTCTACATGAAAATGAAGAACTACAAAATGCATGCTCATACAAATTATAAAATTGTTAGGCCCCATAAAACAGGGATCTTCAGGTCTATAATATGATCATTAAATACAATAATTGCATTTACTCTGAAGATTAGATAAAAAAACATACGAAATTGCTCAAGCACAAAACCTAAAGAACAATAAATATTGAAGACTAACATATTCTCCTCTTTACTTGAAGGTAGATCTATTATTCAGTGGTTATAAATATCTATCAATGGGATAAGTAAAAATGAGATAAATGTATTTTCTGAAGCTCTCTAGACAAAAAATTGAAAATAACTGATCTTAATATTTATAACTTTCTGACCCAGAGCGAGATAAGTTGACTCAATATGTTTCAGACCTTCCTTACATGAAACATGCTCCATAATAAATATTTGTCTTGTTGTTCAGAATCTTTGTAAACATTCTGGATGCTACTATCTCACTCACTGTTGACTTCCAGTTGTGAATTATTTTCCAAATACATTTTCTTGGTGGTTATGAAATTTTCTACTGATCTTAGCATATGTTTCACTTACACTATGGCATCATATTAAAAATAATTGTAATACAATTTCAAGTGACATGCAATTTTACACATTTGATACACATGCTTCAAAAAAAATGAAATATTTTTCATTTGCATTAGCAAATCTAATGCTTAAAACCGGAATTATGATAGCATTTCGTACATGCATTGCTGAACAATAGAAGTAAAATATGTCATCGTTCTAAAGTATCTTTAATATCAATTCAGATGCTGTGTCTTTCTGTCATATTTGTATTTATATATTTCACATACCTGCAACATCAATATGTCAAATTGGAACAAAAGCGCCACCTTTTTAAACTGCATTCTGAGGAAAAAACAGCTACACATAACAGCATTTTGAATGCTATAGTCTGCATTCTTTACCCTGCAGTTCATTCACTTTTCCAAAGTTTATTCTTTACTACTTGGTTTCTTTCAGGTTTCATTTGCCCACTACTATGTCATTTCTATTCTATTCTAGAGAAGAGTTAGAAACTATTCCATTTAAGTTTGTTGGAAATTTATCTAAAGCGAATGAGTAAAGACCATGAGTTCTCATTCAGGCGGTGGGCCACTTGCGTATATCCAATTTGAAGACGTAACATCCCTTGTTAACTGATGCTGCATTTGGTGGCTGGTACTAAACAGATTTTAGGATGAAACAGTAAAGGTGTATTCTTTTAGAGATAAAGGCAAACACTAATTGAGCTAGATGCACTGACTGAACAGAATCATTGGTTGCTTCATTTGAGAGATGGTGGCAAGTGGATGTTGGTGATAAACCTATCGTAGGAAGTACCTGGATCTTCAAAAAGCAATTTATCCCTCATATTCCTGGCACAGGACTATTTGCCAACCTTCTCTGAAGTCAGTTATAGCTATTTCACAGAGTTCTTCCTAATGGGAGTGATACACACCAATTCCAGATCTTGCCCATAAGAATCTCTTCTGTGTGATTCTCTGATTTCCTTCTTTTATACTAGGTGGAAGACCAGTGCCCAAAGACAGGCAACAGGATGAACCATGGTGCAGATAGCACAGAATTCATCACTCTGAGATCCTGAATTACTCTAAAGATCCCTCTGCTTGCCCACCACCAAAAATAACAATTGGGAATTTCTGTGGACCATTGACGTGAACAAGGAATAAAGTCTCTTTATTATTACTATTATTATTAAATCATAGTTGTGTACATTAATACTATCATGGGGTACAGTGTGTTGTTTCCATATACAATTTGAAATACTTTCATCCAATTGGCCGACATAGCCTTCATGTCATTCTCATAGTTGTTGTGTTAAGACATTTATATTCCACATTTAGAAAGATTCACATGTACCCTTATAGGATAAATCATAGGTGTGACGGTGGAGGGAGGGTGATTGATGGAATAAAGCCTCTTATTGACAGCCACTGAGTTTGGTGGTTCTTTGCTATAACAGCCAACTTGATGCTCAGACGGTCATTGTCTTGCTTGTTTCACTATCTGTTCATATATTTTTCACAATTGGGTTTCAGCATAAACTAAAATTCCATCACCATTATTTACTAACTTTTATGTGTTTAAGAATTAGAAATCTTATATTGTTATTTAAGAGTATGGTTACATGTAACAGTGGGGGAAAATCAGTCTTTGTATAAGACATATTTGGATTTAAATCTCAACTTGAATCATTACAGAATAATCACACCAACGATCCTTAATGTAACCTAGTATCTCTAAACTTCTAAACAGCCATTATAAGGATTAGAATGATATATTGCTGGGAGAATGGGGACTAAAGACCCCATTCTTGGCAAAGCAAAGCACCCCCAGAAAAAGAGGAAATCTAAAAAGTAAGCTGAGTGACTCAGAACAAGAAAAGTCAGCTAGTTTACATTTAAGCTAGCCATTGCTAGCAAGCTTCTTGCCTTTTCTGAAATTCTAGCCTATTGGGGATACAGCTTATAAACACCCTGCTGGGTCTGTAAGCACTCTGAGGAGAGTAATGGCCATAGAAGAGATTATGGCAAGTCCTAGAAAAGATACATCTTCTAGGGCATTTCCTGCTCATTAAACAGGCAGATACCCACTGTGGAGATTTGCATTTGCCTGGAGCAGAGACTAAGGGAGTAGCTCAAGCTCTGAGATATGGGCAGAAGAGCTTAGATCCCTCATCATAAAGGAAAATCCTCTGTGGTGGTGATGGGAGGAAAATGTCTCCCTCCTTCTGATCCCTCCAACAAGATTAATGCTGGTGGCCTTTTACTCCACAGAGAACTAGTGGAGCTTGACACCTCCCTAGAAATCTGTATGTGTGACCTCAAGCAGGAGGCTCTCCCAATACAAGGCTCAGATTTCAGATTTCTGAAGGCCACCCTTAAGGTTAATTATAATAACAATAGAAGCTGATGTCTTTGTTCCCTCGCTCATCTGACCCTCTGGGCAAATAGACTTCAGTAAAATCAGAGTGGAGCAAACACTCTGGGCCATTGCCAGAATCCCAAAACAGGCAATGGACACCTGACCGCCCACTTTTAATTCTACTTTATGTCTTATGTCTCTTTGCCATCATTTCTAATTCTGTATTTCTTCAGTCAA
>CAUYQV010060952.1:0-53547 GCA_963574575.1 Galagoides demidoff
GGTGCCTGTGGTCCCAGCTACTTGGGAGGCTGAGGCAGGAGACTCGCTTGAGCCCAGGAGTTGGAGGTTGCTATGAGCTGTGATGCCATGGCACTCTACCCAGGGGGGATAGCTTGAGGCTCCGTCTCAAAAAAAAAAAAACAAAAAAACTTTTTTTTGTTTTTAGAGGTAAGGTCTCACTATGCTGCCCAGGCTGGCCTTCAATTCCTGGATTCAAGTGATCCTCTTGCTTCAGCCTCCCAAGTAGCTGGGACTGTACGAACATACTACTATACCTGCCTTTAACATCTTTTTATTGCACAATAGCAGATGAAAAACTTGTATTGCTTTATTAGGGAAATATCATCTAACTAGCCTTTTTTAGTTTCCATAATCAAATATATCATTCCCATGCAGCTACTCTCTACGAAGGCATCTAATCCAATTTACTTCAAGTTCAGAATAATCACAAACAAATAAGAAGTGATCATTGTGGGCATACCTTATGGTTGGAACAGTAAATGGATCAAACTGATCTACTTTCTGCAAATCAATAGGCACAGAAATGCGACCTGTAAGAACCAAAAGTTCTAAATTGATGAAGACTGTATATCATTTTAGGCTGTTTCTATGACAAAGGGTTCAACTTATCTGTTAAGAACAGTATTTAAAAATATAAATTATACTATTTTCACAATGGCTTTTACTTCTCTTTAAAAAACAACAAAAAACAGGTGTGAAGATTGTTGAGCTATTGTCACTCTTATCTCTATTTTTGTTTCTATATTTAGAAATAAAATATATTTCCATATTCCATCTTTAAGTTCAGGATAATCTTAAATTTAGTGAGCCCTGAAAAAAGAACAAAATAGGTGGAAATAGTTCATTAAAGTACTTATTTGTTGAGATGAAAACAGACACCTACATGCCAAACATCTTCAGAAAGCACTTTGTAAATAAAGTGGACAATATTGTCCTACCCTTTTATAATATCCATACCTGGGACACCGTGTAACATTCATCACATCTCAAAAATGATATAATGAACCTAAAGGATGCTGGATGAGTAAAAAGTCAAACAATTAAGAGATATGCGATTAGAAAACAGAGTAAAGGCTCAGCCCCTGAAGCTCAGTGAATAGGGCACCGGCCATACACACTGAGGCTGGTGGGTTTGAGCCTAGCCCAGGCCTGCTAAACAATAAACTGCAACCAAAAATAGCTGGGAGTTGTGGCAGGTGCCTGTAGTCCCAGCTACTCAGGAGGCTGAGGCAAGAGAATCACTTAAGCCCAAGAGTTTGAGGTTGCTATGAGCAGTGACACCACTGTACTCTACTGAGGGCAACATAGTGATACTTTTTTTTTTGAGACAGAGCCTCAAGCTATCCCCCTGGGTAGAGTGCCGTGGCATTGCAGCTCACAGCAACCTCCAACTCCTGGGCTCAAGCAAGTCTCCTGCCTCAGCCTCCCAAGTAGCTGGGACCACAGGCACCCGCCACAACGCCCGGCTATTTTTTGGTTGCAGCCATCATTGTTGTTTGGCAGGCCCGGGCTGGATTCGAACCCGCCACCTTAAGTGTATGTGGCTGGCACCTTAGCCGCTTGAGCCATAGGCGCTGAGCTGTGATACTGTCTTAAAAAAAAAAAAAAAAAAGACAGAGTAGGGCAGTGCCTGTGGCTCAGTGGGTAGGGTGCCAGCCCCATATATCGAGGGTGGTGGGTTCAAACCTGGCCCTGGCCAGCTAAAACAGTAAAGGCTCAGTGACAACTGCAACAAAAACAGCTAGGCATTGTGGTGGGCACCTGTAGTCCCAGCTACTCTGGAGGCTGGGGCAACAGAATCGCTTAAGCCCAAGAGTTGGAGGTTGCTATGAGCTGTGATGGCACTGCACTCTACTGAGGGCAACAAAGTGAGACTGTCTCAAAAGAAAAAAAAAAAAAGAAAGGGAAAATAATTTGTTTTTTCTTTTGAGGCAGTCTCATTCTGTAGCCCTGGGTAAAGTGCCATGGTGTCATAGCCTACAGCAACCTCAAACTCCTGGACTCAAGTGATGATCTCTCAGCTTCCCAAGTAGCTGGGACAACAGGCACACACCACCATGCCCACCTAGTTTTTCCATTTTATTTTATTACTTATTTTTGAGATGGAGTCTTACTTTGTCACCCTGGAGTTGAGTGCCCTGGCATCATAGCTCACAGCATCCTCCAATTCAGGGCTCAACTGATCCTCTTGCCTCACCTTCCCAAGTAGCTGAGACTATAGGTGCCTGCCAAAAGGCCCAGCTAATTTTTCTATTTTTAGTAGAGATGGTGTCTTGCTGTTGCTCAGGCAGGTCTTGAACTCCTGAGCTCAAGCAATCCTCCAGCATCAGCCTCCTACAGTGCTAGGATTACAGGCGTGAGCCACTGCACCCAGCTTCTCTCTTCTTTTTTGTTTTGAGACAGGATCTCACTCTGTTACCTTGGCTAGAGTGAAGTGGCATTGTTATAGTTCGCAACCTCAAACTCCTTTCTCAGCCTCTGAAGTAGTTGGAACTATAGGCATGCACCATTATGACTAATTTTTAGATTTTTTTGTAGAGATGTGGTTTTGCTCTATAACTCAGGCTGGTCTTGGAACTCTTGGCTTCAAGTGATCCTCCCACTTTGTCCTCTCAAAGTGCTAGGATTACAGGTATGAGTCACTGCATCCAGCCCCATTTTTCTTTTTGTTTTCCTTACTTTTTTAAAGATAGTACCTGTTTTAGGATGAACACTAAAAGGGCTCTTCAGTAAATGATTGATTCCTTTGGTAACATTGATATCCAGCCGTGGAAAACAGTATTGGACCATAATCTCCCATAGCCAGGGTCCACATTTTTCATTTTTCACATTACTCTAAAAGCAGATATAAGGACAGCATGAAGATCAGTAGGAACATTTGATATTTTCTTTAAAGAAAGTAAAAAAATATGACCTTCAACCATCTTTAACTGACCAAGCAAAACAATCAGAATTAAGAGTTATAGTATTTGTCATATATATTTTAATGGAATATACCTGATATTTGTTAGCTGCTTTCTTCAAATGCTCCCAACGCTGATGTGAACTGTGAGACTTTTGGAAGTTTTGTTGAAGTTCATCATGAATTGGTGATGGGTCATTAAGGAACACACTCATTTAGGGCACATCAATGAACAACTTAGTTTTCAGTATGTATTATCACAAGGATATTTTATTTTATTTTATTTTATTTTATTTTATTTTATTTTATTTTTTTGAGACGGAGCCTCGAGCTATCCCCCTGGGTAGAGTGCCATGGCATCACAGCTCATAGCAACCTCCAACGCCTGGGCTCAAGAGAGTCTCCTGCCTCCGCCTCCCAAGTAGCTGGGACCACAGGCGCCCACCACAACGCCCGGCCATTTTTTGGTTGCAGCCATCATTGTTGTTTGGCGGGCCCGGGCTAGGGATTCGATCCTGCCACCTTAGGTGTACGTGGCTGGCGCCTTAGCCCATTGAGCCACAGGCGCCGAGCCAGAAATTCTTAAAAATATATCCAATGTAAAAAATAAAATGAAGTAGCCTTTAAAATGAAAAGAAAAGCAAGAATTAAATGTGGCAACACATTTTAGACACCTCAAAACAGGGTAAAGAAATTGGTTCTAGAAACTGTTTCTAAAAATTATATTATTTTATTCATTTATTATATTATTTTTATTTTTATATTTGGAGCAATCTGTATAATACGAGCTTCTCTTCTTCAGGACTTTCATACCCTCAACTTCACTCTCAAGGCTGTACTTGTGCTCTCAAATGATGGCGCCTACAGCAACAGCAAATACTTTACCCAGGGAGACTTTTAGACTATTAATCTTCATTCTTAATCTATTTTGTGTGTCAGTACTTTAGTTTCATGCTATTCTCAGCCAGTGTTTGCCATTGCTAAGCTTTATTACTTGTAAAAATGGGCAGAGGTTGCATCTCACTTTCTATCCAAAAGTACATTGTGATAGTAAGATTGTGAATTAGAAACTTGAACTTGATCACAAATTGATCCACTATCGTTTTGGCCAAGCCACTTTTTGTTTTACCTTTGTGACCTATTTAACAGGTCATTAGCTTTGAAAACTTTTAAAATCCAGGAGGTACTTTAATTACAAATGGACCCTGCATTAATCTGGTGTTACCTCTCATATTATTCCTAATAGGAATGTGGGACAAAGTTATCATTCATTGAGTCTTGCTGGCAGAACTAGCTATTAACATATCCAGCATGGGCTCAAATCATAGAAGCACAGAAAAATATTTCTGCACCATTGACTAAGCTAACTGCTATGTCATTTTCCAAGTTCAAGATGGTGGCTGGTCTATATTTAGTAAAAAAGATTGTTTCTTTGGAATATGATAGAAGCGATTGGTTACATGATCAGCACGAGCAAATGATAGTTACCACATAAAATTAAAAGCAGGATTAGGACTGCGGGTGGCAGTTAAATTCAAACAGAACCATGAAATCAGTTAGTCTGCCTATGGGGCCTAAAGTACGTAGTGTGTGCCTGGGAACTTCTGATGCACAGTGTTGCTCCTTCAGGGGGGTTACACACAGCCCCTCCAGGGAAATCCTGATCTCACTGGGCCCCTAAAGGGCAGAAGAGCAAAGGTAGATTTGACAATGGGTAAAGTCTAGGAGCTTCTCAAATGTCAGTGACCAAGTTGGGGAGAGCACAAACATGTCATTGTTTCCACTTGGGCATTTTATAAAATATTAACATCAACCTCAAATTTTGAAATACTGAATTTGGATCTCAAAACCCAACTGATGAATGTTATCTACAATTTCATAAAGTCATGCTCTCATACGTTGTCAAAGTGAAATTTTAACTGGTCTTATTCCACAGAAGTTAACACTTACAGCCTTACTTCTTGGCTGTCAATACTTTGCTATGACACAAAAAATAAGTTATGGCTAAATACTTTATTAGAAAATATATTTAACAGGAGGATGGTTTCACAGCTTGAGGACACAGAACATTCAATAATGACCACA
Source organism: Galagoides demidoff (assembly GCA_963574575.1). NCBI lineage: Eukaryota > Metazoa > Chordata > Mammalia > Primates > Galagidae > Galagoides > Galagoides demidoff. The sequence goes on from CAUYQV010060952.1 coordinate 5,009, forward strand.
TATCCACAGAGCAGGCTTAAGGCACTATATGTTAACAATGAGGCCTAACTTTGCCCTGATTTTGTACAGCTTCTTTCCAGCTATTTTAGCTGATTTTGTTAAAGCCAACCCAGAACAGGTTTAATCTTCACAAGTGTGCACGTGAATAAATTCAAATAATCTATGTCTTGCCTTAACTCTTCCACACACTTGACGCAAGCTCCCATGCACAATACATTCCAGTGACGTCAGTCTTACTGTCCTCTGTCCATTTATTTTCCAATGCTTTTGCCTAAAAAGCTCAGGCCTTAGCCTCAGACTTTACAGAATGATGATCTATTAGAGTGAAGTAGGTAAGAGTATTCCTACTCATTCCTCACAGGAATTTGGAAAAGTAGAAATTCAGTAAGTACATTCTTGGGAAACTGAAAGAAAGAATAGTGAAATGTGATGTCGTCTACAAAATACAATCCTAATATTTCCTCTGCAGAAATAGAGAAGACGATGGTGATGAAGATTGATGATGGTGATGAGAGCTAAAACTTATACAGCACCAAGTATTTGTGGGGAACTATTCCAAGTGCTTGGTACATGTTGACTCATTTAATCCTCACTTCAATCATAGTAGGCACTATATGATCCCAATTTATAGATGAGAAAACCAAGGCATAGAAAAGCACAGCACCTTGCTCAAAGTCACCCAGCTAGTAAGCAGTAAAACTAGCATTCAAAGTTAGACAATTTGAAGCCAGAGTGCTTGCTTTTACCCACCATGTCAAACCAGTATGCTTAACTCAACACTGTCGGCACTTGGCAAAAATAACTAGGACACAAAGCATGCTATTTAAGTACCCAATTCTACTACACCAAATGCTGAGATTCGTAAAGGTGGAGCCCATGTATCTATCATTTGCCTCTGCATCAGTTAGGGCTTAGCACAGCATCCAGACCTATCATATGTCCAGAATAAATTTTTTAAATGAACTGACTTGAAATATTAGGCCAATTCCTACCTATGGAATTGACATTAGTATAGATGACCAGTTAACTGACAGAAATTTCTTTTAATCCAACCTAGTAGAATATAGATAACATCCGCTGGCTCTGAAACTATCCATATTCTTCATGCTTTTTAATCGATCTATAAATTTGAAGCACATTGATAATTATAGGAAGCAAAAAAATGCCATCAGATAGTTTATTCACCTACCACTGACAAGGCCAGGAGAAGAAAAAGTTGGCAGTTTTTTATTTCTCGTGGAAATATTTTATTCTTCATTTTCCTCTATGGCAGATGCAAAATACTGCCTTGGTGTGTCTATAATCACATTTTTAAAGGTCTCCAAATCAATACTATACAGTGCATCAGACATTTTACCAAGGCAATGTGTAGCTTAACCAAGTTTCCATCCCACTCTAATCCCCTCGCTCATTCATTTATTGATTCAGCAAATAATTATCAAGTGCTTCTTCCAAACTGGGCCTTAGGGATACAAAGAAAACGGAATCCAGTTCCCATTGGTGGCTTTTTGGGAACTGCAAGTGGTAATGCTAGATCATACCACAAGATGGCACTCCTAATTCTTTTTTGTATTCCTTTTCCATCACATTAAAAGACCCTATGATTTTTCCACTGTCACAGAGCAAATAGAACTACAACTTCTGTTTTTCCATTTATGTAGCTGAGTGGTCATATTAACATATTTCAGACACTTGAATCCATTTGGTTTTCTTGGCGACTTTTGGATGTTACTTTGGAAGGGGGTGTATGTTGTAGCATGGAGGCCTGTTCTGATGTGAGGGAGTTGGAATCTTCTATTGCTGGTCCTGACTGTGAGGAGCACACGGGCTTAAGCAAAAAGTCTTAAAGTTACATGGAGCACTGCAGGTAAGCAATGCTCTGGCAGAATGTACACTGAGACTGATAAAGCTTAGTGAAAGCCTTAGACACACCCCTAAAGTTTCCCAGGGACGTAGATGCTCCAGTTGCATCTTGATGTTCCTCATACCCCATTGCCCTATCCTCACCATTTCTACCAAGTCTGGCACTATGTGGGCCCATGCTTACCTTACTCACCTACCACTGACAAAGTCACAAGAAGGACCCTCTCAACCAAAATCACGGGATTGTTCTGAGTTTGGCAAATTTTGACCAATGATTAGACTTCAAGGAATTATCCTAAGACTGAAAATAATAATTATGAAAATGATAGTAACATTTGTTGAATGCTATATAGCTGGCAGTAGTTTGCTCCACACCTCGGAGAGCTTATCTCATTTAATAGTCACAAGAACCTTGAGATATTTTTATGTACATAGCACATTACTAAAACTCTAAGCACTTTTCAAATATTAATTCACTTCAACTAATCATCATAGCAGTATTATGAGAATATATGCCACCATTATTTCCATTTTATAAGAAACTGAGGCACAGAGGCATTTAAGTGACTTGGTAAAGGTCTCACAGTAGGTGGTAAGTGCAACTGGGGTTTGTAAATAAAAATGTAAAACTGCAGGGTCCAGGCTCTTATGCTGTTCTCTGATTCACAGAAAACTGATCAGGCCCATCAGCCAAGAATATCCTCAAATTCCTGCTACCATACCTATAAATTTCCCTGAGTCTGCACTTTCTCTTGCTTTTGTCCCTATCTAACGTTTGTATTCTCATTTGTGTTCAGAGTTCCTTTCTCTTAGCCTTTTTGGACACCTTACTCTATTATTGTCTGTACCTTCCTTGCTTCCTCCTCTTTAGCAATTAAAAAGCAATCAGACTTCTGGTCCAGACAAAATGGTATAGATGAATCTCTCACTGCTCCTTTGCACAAAGTGCAACTATAAACCTTGGGGATAATGCAAGAGGCAACCAAAGGAAAACCCTCCAAAGTGGTAAAAGGAAGGCTAACTGGTTTAGGATCCTGGGACTGGAGAAACAGCACAATGGCAGGGTGTCTTATGATTCCCCCTTACTCAATGGAAGAAGGGGACACAGACCCATCATGTCCTGATCCTGAGCTGAACAAGAGAAGGGTGTGGTTACAAAAAGGCAATATGAGGGATCCTTGTGGTACTGGAAGTGTGCAGTGTCTTGACAATGGTAGTGCATGCACAAGTGATAAACCTCTATAGAATTTAATACATACTCAGTCGATGGCAGGTGGTACTCAGGAACTGTAGCTAGAACTGGTGTTTTATATCAGTGTCAATATTCTGACTGGGATGATCAGGACATTATAGAATGTCACCATTGGAAGAATCTGGGCAGATTATACAAGGGATCTCTCTGTATTTTCTTGTAATTGCATTTGAACCATTATTATCTCAGTAATAGTTTCAATTAGGAAAAAAAGTGTTGGACAGGTGTGGTGGCTCATGCCTATAATCCTAGTACTCTGGGAGGCTGAGGTGGGTGGATTGCTTGAACTCAGTAGCTCAAGACCAGCCTAAGCAAGAGCGAGACCCCTGCTGTACCATAGAAAAACTAGCCAGGCATTGTGTCAGGTGCTTGTAGTCCTAGCCACCAGGGCAGCTGAGGCAAGAGGGTCACCTGAGCCCAAGATATTGAAGTTGCTGTGAGATACGAAGATGCCATGGCACTCTACCTACTGCGGCAGAGTGAGGCTCTGTCTCAAAAGAAAAAAAAAGTGCTTCTCAACTTTAAAAAATCCTTTCATCTAAGGCTCCATATTCCTATCTAGCTATCACCTGCTTTTTAAGTTACCCTTCACAGCTATATTTCTTGAAAAAGTTTTCTTACTCCCCTGTCTCAATTTTCTTACTGCCCAATCAATCCTCAGTCCACCACAATGAATCCTACCATCCCAGTGAAATGGTTCTTGCCAAGGTCAACAATGATCTTATTGTCATTTTATCCAATGTTCACCTTTTTATCCTTATTTTAGCAGATGTCTTGACTGGTTGCTGCTTTCTTCTGGAAACACTCTTTCCTTATTCCACCTTACTTCCCTTTAATATTTATATTCCTACTCTCCAAAAGAATGTTACTGCATTGTCTCTCTTCTCAAACCTACACACACATCCAATACCCAAGGCACCACTCACAGATGATGTCCTTGACTCACTGAATTGACCAGTGGAAGCATTATAGTGAAGCATCCCTGCCTCTCTCCATGCCTAACTTCTCCATGTATGCTCAGTATCCATCTCAGCTACTCTAGCTTTCTCGAGGGTTGCTTTCACCTTAAGCTTTCTCCTCTTTACAGGATCATTGCACCAGCAAATAAGCATGCCCTATTTATAGCCCATCTTACCTCATCTCTCCATTCCAGCTGCCACCCCATTTCTCTGTTCCCTTTCACAACAAAATCTCTGCCATGTGTAGTCTATAGTCACTATTTTCAACCCTAAATTCTCTTCATTTTCCTCAACTCATACTAATACAGTTTCTGTCTCCACCACTCTTTAGATATCACTTTTGTCAAAGTCATCAATAGCTTTTATGCAATTGAAGTCAGTGGTCTCTGCTCTTCATTTATTTGAGCTCCCAGCAGGACATGACACAGCTAACTAGCCCTTTTTTTAAAAAAAGACGTGTTCTCTGGGCTTCCAGGACAATTCATTCTCCTGTTCTATTTCTATCTCCCTGGCCTTTCCCTCTCAATCTGTTTTGTAGCCTCCTTTTCTTATCACCCTAAGTAACCTTAACCTCATTCAGTCCCATAGATTTAAATACTATCTAGGTGTTGATGACTTCCAAGTTTATATTTCCACTGATAAGTCCAACTGAGTATTTGACATCTCCACGTGAATGTCTGGTAGGCACCTCAAACCTATCATATCCAGATTCAAATTCATGATTGTTCCCTACATATCTTCTCCCCCAGACAGTCCTAGTTACTCCCATTTAAAAGCTAGGACCAATACCACTCACTTTCACTCCTCATGTCTAATTTTTTCATAATCCCTTCTGATTTTACCTCTAAAACTGTATCCCAATTCTGTCTACTTATGTCCATCAGTACTAGTAGCATCCTAATCTAATCCACCATACTCATTCGGTCCAAAACAAGTGCTTCTGGTATTTTCTTTTTTTTTTTCTTAGCTTCTATAACTCCCTAGAATCCATCCTCCACTCAGCACTAGAATAATATTTTCTTTAAAAAAAAGAAATCAAATCATTCACTCTCTTTCCTAAAATCTTCCAGGGACTACTCAACACACTTACAATAAAATTCAAACTCCTTTTTCTTACCTATTTTTCCAACCAGGCTCATGGGAAAAGTCAGAGAGGGATTTCAATATCCACTTCTAAGAAGAACAATATGGAAGAAAAAAAAACTTGGGACAGGGGAAGGGAACTAAATATAAACACCCAGTCTCTGTCTGCACCTCAGGGGATGGAAGTTGCTTTATTTGTAGGAAATCGAAAGGCCATGGCAGCTCTTTCACGAGCATGGGTAACTCAGTCTGCTACATCCAGTGCCTTCCCTGGGGGACTGCTTTATAAATTTCTCTTATCAGAAGCCCCTACAACAAGTAGACTTATTTTTTCAAGGTGTCACCATGAGTCAGAGAACTCGTTGCCTCTAAGACTTTGCTAGGCTTCCCTTGCCCATCTCCTCACTTCACCTTCTACTGTATTTCTCCCCACCTAGCCAAGCCCAGTCAGTATTCACAAGCAAGGCCAGAGGGCAGCAATGATCAAAGGAAAGGCAACAAAATCCTTTCAGCCCCTTGTCTTCTGGTGCCATCTAAATCTGTCACTAACGAGTGACCCTGGGCAAGGCATATAACCTGTCAGGGCCTTAATATGGTTAAAATGGTCCTTATGAACACTAACATGCCACAACCAACTTTTACTTTTCAAGTCACAACACATCACTGATTCTACTAGGATAAAGTTGAAGAGAAGAAATAGGTAATTTTGAAAAGAAAAAATACTTGGCATTTCCCTAACCAAGGCTTCAATATTTTCTTTTGTGAAACAAAGAAATCTTAAGCTCTTGAGTCAAATTGCCACTACCTACCCACTTACTAGCTTACAATTTGCAATACCTTTAGCCTAAATTTCTTTAAGGTGGTGGGCCTTACTTGACTTTTTAAGGAAGAAAACTTTTCCTTATTATCTGCACCATGAAAATGTTTTTAAAAAATTAAATGAGGAATGATAAATTGATATTTGAATTAGTCCGTAATTAGCCAGATGAGGTGGTGGAAGCTTCAGGGAAGCACTGGCCCAAGCAGCCCAGACTTAGTTGCAAAGAGAAAGAGCAGTGCTCCCCCAAACAGACCCTGGGTCTGTTAGTCAACTTGGCCAGCTAAAACAAATTCCCATGGACTTGAATAACAAACATTTCTCACAATTCTAGAAGCTGGAATTCCGAGATCAGAGTGCCAGCATGGTTGGGTTCTGGTGAGGGCTTCCTGGGTTGCCGACAGCTGACTTCTTGTAGCCTCGCAGAGCAGAAAGCAAGCCAGCTAGCTGCTCTCTGGCCTCTTCTTATAAAATAACTTATTCCCTCATGAGGGCGCCATCCTCATAATGTAATTACCTCCCAAGACTATCTCCTAATCCTAACACATTGGGATTAGGGTTTCAATGTATAAATTTTGGAGGAATACAAACATTGAGTCCATTGCATTCTGCCCTGACCCATCAAAATTCATGTCCTTTTTCAATTCAAAATAATTCATTCCATCCAAATAGCCCCCAAATGCTTAGCTCAAGCCCTAAGTCTTACCTAAGCATTGTCAGAGTCAGATATGGGTGAAATTCAAGGCATAATTCATCCTCAGGCATTTCCCCAGCTATGAAACCAAACAAATCATGTCCCTGAAAAATACATATAGCCATAGGATGGACATTCCCATTCCAACAAGGAAAAATAGAAGATAAGGAAGGGGTGATAGGTGGCAAGTATGTCTAAAACCTAGCAAGGCCAACTGCATGAGATCCTAAGGCTTGAGGATAATCCTTTTTGGCTCAATGCTCTACTATCCAGACCCATTAAGGTGGATCCCACTTTCTGGGCATATTAGGGTGCAGGTCTTAACTTCTGGACCCACTGGGTTGCCTTTCCCCTGCAGCTCTGTTAGACAGAGGCTCTGGGTGGTCCAGAACTCATGGCTTTGAGTGGAGATCGTGTGGCATGTTGAAACCCAGGCAGTGGGCCTGATAATTTCTGAAACACTTCTGGGATCCTTCTTTTCTTGAAGAATAGAACATGTTTACAGACAAACTCTATGTGTCCCATAAAACCCCCCAAATTGGTCAGCCTTCCTTCATTCCTTCAGTTCAAATTGGCAGTGTTTCTGTTGGGATAGCTGACTAAATCTGTGGTTCATACCTACATTAATCTCCTTATCAAAGATCTCTTGGCCAAATCATTATTGTTCTCTTCCAAAGATACTTTCTTATTTATTTATTTTTTTTGCAATATGGATAGGCTGAGAAATGTCCAAATTTTAAAGTTATAGTTACTTTTTGCTTAACATTTCCTTCTTCAAGTTATTTCTTTCCTCTCGCATTTTATTATAAGCAGTCAGAAGGAACCAAGCTGCTCCTTCAAAACTTTGTGTAGAAATCTCCTTAGCTAAATAAATATCCAATTCCATCACAAGTTCTACCTTTCATAAAACACTAACATAATTCAGCTAAGTGCTTTGCTACTTTGTAAGAAGAATCATCCTTTTTCATTGCTTCTCAGCCTTTTGGCTAAGATCAAGTGTAGAATCATCCTTTCTCTACTGTCCAATAACATGTTCCTCATTTCTATCTGAAATCTCATTAGAATGGATTTTTCCATTCGTATTTCTACCCACATTCTGTACAAGATTATTTAGTTATTGTCTAAAAAGAAAGAAGCAGTGTCTAAAGCTCTCCTCTTTCTTTTCTGAGCCCTCACCAGAATCACCTTTAAAAGTCCCTTCATGACAATCTTTACTTCTTCTAGCTTCTATCCATTACTCACCATGTCCACATTTTTAGGTATTTATTGCAGCAACATCCCACTTCTTGGTGTCAATTTCTGTCTTAGTCAGTTTTGGCTGTTACAACAAGGAACCATAGACTGAATGGCCTTAAATAACAAATATTTCTCACAATTCTAGAGGTGGAAGTCTGAGATCAGGATAACAACGTGGTTGACTTCTGGTGAGTCTTATTCCCACATGGGGGAACAGAGACAGCTAGTTCTCTGTCCTCTTCTTATAAGGGCACTAATAATATCATGAAGACACCGTCTTCATTAGCTATTTACCTCCCAAAGCCCCCAGCTCCTAATACCATCACATTGGAATTAGAGCTTCAGTGTATGAATTGGGGGGGGTCAGATACAAACTTTTCACCCATGGCAGTGAGGCAAACCCAAACTGCCCATCCAGTACCCAACCCTAAAGCATCATAGCCTTCCTGCCTCCACGTTCTCTTTCCTTCCCTATCGCCTATCCATCACTTGGTCTTGATAAATATACCTCGGAAATGTTTCCAGATAGGTATAGACCTAACAAGCCATTCCTTTCTCCTATCACTTTCATCTACCTTATTTTTGTGTGTTTTCTCATCCCTATGCCTTTGTCTTCTGTCTTTAATAAACTCTCTGCCTCCAATGTCCATGTTCAGCTCTTATTTTCCCCTACAATGCCTCTGAAGTATCCCCTCCTCTGGGAAGCTTCCCTTGATTCTCTAAGAAAAAAGCATGCTTTCATTCCTCTATACTCTGCTAGCAGTTTTCTCATACCCTTCCCAAATGCTCTGTAATGCTTTACGGTAACATTTTGAGTTTACCTATTAAGGCTGGATCGTCTTTATTTATGTATTGCCAGCACCTGGCATAATGCTGGCACATTCAAAGTATAGGATTAGCCATCCTAATCCGTGAGTTCCACATCTGTGGATTCAACTAACCATGGATCAAAAATGTTCACAAACAAAATAATAAAAAGTCAATACAAATAATACAAATAAGAATATAGTATAATAAGTAGCCACAAAACATTTACATGGTATTATAAGTAATTTAGAGTTGATTGAAGGGATAGAGGAGGATGTGCATAGGTTAGATGTAAATGTTGTACCATCTTATATCAGGAACTTGAGCATCCTCACATTGTGGTATCCATGGGGAGGAGACTGGAAGCAAGATTCCACTGATGTGAGGGACAGCTGTACTTAGCTACTATCTATGGAATAAATAAGCACAAGAATTGATACTCAAAACCTGGACTTTCCCATTCAGGCACCAAAAAGGAAAGTCGTGCTTCCTTTCCCTAATGCCTAGCAGATAGGGAGGCCCACCTTTCTTATGACAAACTATTAATTGGATGTCTTATTTTGAAAGCCTTTTCCCTCTACCATCGGTTGTACTATTTCATTTGGACTGATCATGCAAGTCTCCGCTGCTGTGTTGTATTTAACTTCCATCAAAGGAAGAAGTAACAAGGCTAATGTGGACTCCAAGATTGTTGTCCTGGATGGCTCCCTTGGTGGCCTGAATGGTAATATCTTGAAGTCTGCAGCAACACTTTAATTTCTGTGAAAAGCAAGATATTTATGAACAGTCAAGCTGGTTTTATCACTCTAATGACCCTCATTGAAATTTGCCAGTAAAACAAGGAGAAAACCTCCATGAGCATTCAGCTAGAAAAGTGAAATGCAATTAAAAAGGGTTCATTTGTTAGTCGTCTACATTTCTCAAATTATCCCCAGGACATACTTAAAATCTATGAATTTTGACAGAAAAGACATTAGCTTTGATCTGTGGTCTTGATATCAAAATGTTCACCATAGTTAAAATGTTTGCTCATTAAAACTTCATTCACCCCCAGCTTATTCGTGTCTTTCTAAATCCCTCAAATTTATGAAATTTCATCCAAGCAAAAAGATGACTTAACAGTATCCCAAGGAAGTAGTTTGGGGTCACATAAGTTGGGTGGTGTTGCTAGTTTCTCAAAATAATACTATCTTCTGATGTTTTTCAACCTTTTTTTTTTTTTTACCTCACACCACACTTGAACCTATAGTTAAGTTTCCATGACACACTTAAACTATGTTGATAAAAAAAGTTAAAAAAAAGAATATACTTACTGTGCTTTGAAAATTAATTTAACTAATGATCTTTAAGAATTTTTGTGACACTACTAAGATCCTCTTCGGCACACAGGTTGAAAACCATTATCCTAAGAGGTCACCCTATAGGAAGACTGAGATTCATAACTGCGTCACTGCACAGTACGTGGCAGAATGTCTGGCAAAGACTGGAAACTCTGTAAGTCACAACTGACATTAAAAAAAACAATACCAAGTTTAATAAACATGTGTTGACACCAATTATATTTTAGTATTAAGTCAGCATTTATTATATAAATCCTGACTTTTCATAGTTAAACATTATCATCCCTATTTTTCAGATGAGAAAACTGAGGTTTAGAAAGTTTCAATGTCTTAACATGGTCAGTAGGTGGCAGAGCCAAGAAACAATATATGTTTGTCTCCAAAGTCTAGGTATTTTCTTCTCCCATGATCCTCTGATCAAACAAAATTGCCTTTCTAATTTTCAGGTTAGTAACCCGAGCCCTAGAGATTAAAGTAACTTTTCCAAGGCCATATCATCAGAAGATGGTGGAGTAACTTCTTAACCACCTCTGTCAAATTACTAAATTCATAATCTGTCTCTGTCTCTTATAGTATTCTGTTTCAGTGAACAAAGGGACCTAGGATGGCATGAGATTGATCCCATGGGATATCAAGAGACCCTTGGGGCTGAAGGACATGATAGATGAAAGATGGTATTTTAAAAGGTGGGAAGGGGCTTGGTGCCTGGAGCTCAGCAGCTAGGGTGCAGGCAACATACACCTGGGCTGGCGGGTTTGAACCCAGTCTAGGCCTGCCAAGCAATGACAACAACAACCAAAAAAATAGCCGGGGGTTGTGGCGGGTGCCTGTGGTCCCACCTACTTGGGAGGCTGAGGCAGGAGAATCACTTAAGCCCAGGAGTTTGAGGTTGCTAGGAGCTATGATGCCACAACACTCTACCGAGGGTGACATAGTGAGACTCTACCTAAATAAATAAATAAATAAAAGACGGGAAGAGATGGCAGCCATAATTCTATTTTCATATTCTCAGTGGCCCAATTAGGCCCTGGATAGCCTGGTTTCCTATGGAATCAGAGCACAGGTGGGGATGTTGAGTCCCCTGTTGAGGACTGAATGGCAACCCCTTAAAATATGTGTCTCTGTCCTAATCCCTAAAACCTGGGAATGTTGCCATATTTGGAAAAAGGGCCTCCGAAAGTGTAACTTAGGACTCTGAGATGAGATGATCCTGGATTATCTGAGTGGGCCCTAAATCCAATGACAAATGTCCTTATAAAAGAAAGGTAGAAAACTACTTAAGACAGAAGAGGAGGTGAGATGAAGAAAGGCGGAGATTGGAGTGATGCCACAACAAGCCCAGCCTGAGCCACCACCAGCAAGAAGAAGCAAGGACCAGATCCTTCCCTAGAGGCTCTAGGCAGTGGTTCTCAACCTGTGGGTTGCGACCCCTTTGGGGGTCGAATGACCCTTTCACAGGGGTCACCTAAGACCATCCCGCATATCAGATATTTACATTACAATTCATAACAGTAGTAAAATTACAGTTATGAAGTAGCAATGAAAATAATTTTATGGTTGGGGGTCACCACAACATGAGGAACTATATTAAAAGGTCACTGCAATAGAAAGGTTGAGAACCACTGCTCTAGAGGGACCTCGGCCCTACCGACAACTTGATTTTAGACTAATGGCCACCAGAAATAGAAGAGAATAAATTCTGTTGGTGTAAACTACCAAGTTTACGGTAATTTGTTACAACAACCACAGAAAAGTGATACAAGAATATGGTCTGAGAATGGTTTGAGGTGCCTCCTTTTCTAGACACACAAGAGGAAAGCCCTATCTACCTCTAGGGCTGAGTAGTTTGAATACAACAAATCCTCAGCCAGGAATTCCTACATGTTTGGCATGCAGGGTGCCGACCAAAATTCTCATCCTGTAAGGTACAGGAAGTCAGTGGGTAGCAGTCAGGGCCCAGCAGAAGCTCTGTGGTTGGAAACATCTTCTGGTCCAACATGCAAGGTAGGGATTTTTTTGATAGGTGTGAAAGTAAGGATTCTAGCAAAAAAAGGGCTCCATACACTCCGTACCATACAAGATTTATTAACCTATACGCATGAGGTTTTCAAATAGACTTAAAGGAGGATAATTCACCCTCCTTAAACTTCATCTGAAGCTTCATGATATGGTGAAATGAGTATGGGCTTTGGGCTAAAAACCTGGTTTGAACTGTGGCCCTGTCTAAGGTCACACCACTATTTTGACCTGACATGACTAGAAGTTTCTCAGTTTTCTTATATATCAAATTGGGATAATGACAGTAACTAAGTTCATTGAGATGTTGTCAGGATTAAATTAAATATCACAAGTTTATATGTGATACCATTGACACAAAATAAGTGCCCACTGAATGGTAGCTGTTCCTCTATTCCGCCGTGAGGCCTCAGACTGCAGCTCTATCATTACATCCTTTCTTTCAGCTGATTTGGGAGTCAGGGGCTGGGGCTGTTTTCTCATGCCAAATGCTGTAACTTAAGCAGAAGATGGCTGAGAATAATGACCTCCCCTCCATGCTGGACCAAATTCTCAAGGCAAGGAGGCAGCAAAATCAAGTGTAATTTGTAATTCTGAAAAGAGGTGATGGCTTCTCACTTTATCTGCTAATTGTTCCTCAGGTGTTACAGAAAAAATGGTTGGGTGAGAGGTACGATTGTGCCTAACTACTACTTTTTGCAACTCAGAATAAAATTTAGTCCCATTTATGAGATGACTGATTCATAGGGATTACATTTTAAAAATGGGGTCAACAAAACTATACAAGCCACCGTCACAGCCTCTGCTGTCATGATATTCAGTGACGGCATGCACATCAGTGGCTAGGGAGATTGGATGATACAAGGGATATGGCATTTGGAATGAGGGCTTTCTATGAAGCCACACTTCATTTGCATTGTGACATCAAATGAATCAATTCATTTTCATCTGTTATTCTCAGTTCACTGGCTTTACCTGCAGTCTCATCTGTCACATCCCTTTAGAGGCGTAACCAGGAAGATCTGTCAGCTGGACAGGTGGTCGTTTTTTATTCCTATTGTTCAAGATTCTTGTGTTCTGGGTTCCTGACAACTGAGAAAACTCTTGTAACTTCTTATTTAATCACAGGAAACACCAGAGGTAAGCAAACTGACCTATTATCCCAAAGGTGACACTTTGTTTTGAAAAAGTCTCAAGGGAAAGGAGAGGTTAGGATGGAGTGGGTGAAATTTTGTGTGCTTTTAACAATCTCTATGTCTGTTACCAAGTCACAGGTTAACTCCCTCTTCAGAATGTCAGTCATTTAAGAGAGAGAGAAAAAAAAAAACAGAATCATAAATAACTCTAGCTAGGAATAGTCTGTGTGTGTTTGTCCTTAACTGAAGAGGTATTTTGACATTTTAAGCTATGCTTGACATCTTGGAGTTTCTCCATGGAAGTACACAAAAAGTAATCTCAGACAATCCAAGTGAGGCCTTATTCATTCTGTTGGGAGTACTCCTTACAACTAAAAGCGTAGAGTAAATGAAGGGTCAAGTTATTCCCTCAAGATGCTAAACTGTAGGTGGAATAGAGCCAAATTAATTAACTCCTACATATGTTTAAGTTATTTATAAACCTGAGAACTAAGCACAGCCTGGATTTCCAAGTGCCTCTAGTTAACACATTCAAGTCTTTATTGACCAGATAAAAATACCCTGAGCCTCACTCCTATGCTGGAGAAATTTTGATTTAGCCAGGTCACTCTGCCAGCCTTACTTATTCCTCACATTATAGTATTTGGCAAAAACGCCTCCAACAAACACAATGACATAAAACACAGTTCTAAAATAAATATAGTGGATTTAGGCTGGTTTGTACCATGAGTTATTGCTGTAAGTAAGTGACAGATTTACTCTGAATTGTCAAGATCAATTCAAAGTGAATGGCTGTCATGCTTGGCAGATAACACGTGATGGCAGGTATGGGGCAGGAGAGGTTGGGAACACGCAGCCTACACTGGGAATACAGTGGTGTTGGGAATTATTCTTTCATAGACCACATGGAGGTCACGTTCCAGGCGAGTTTAGGTTAAAAGAAATATAGGACTGGACTGGCCCAGGTGGGTCTGGGAAAGTAGTCTGTGTATAATAAATATAATTTATTGTCCAAATGAGGACACTTTGGGGGATACAATGTGGAGTTTTTAATAATATTTGCTAATATTACCTCATTGGCAATAGAGGGTTAACACCTCGCAAGGTGCCTGGCTCATAGTAAAGTTAAATGAAGGTTTGTTGAATGAATAAAGGAACAAATTAACATTATAACACCTTACTCTGCACTGTCTTTCATGGAATGATCACTGGGATTTGGTGCACTGTTATCAAGGTCTTGGTGGTGGTCTTGATTTATGTGTGTTATAATAAATGGAGAGAGTGGTATTCTAAACCACCAAATTCTAGGCTCACATGTTCTCCGTGGTTTTTGAAGCATTGGATATCACTGACCAGCTCCTCTCTTATCTTGGCTTCCTTGATAGTACGCTGTCCTGGTTTTCATTTCAGTCTTCTGACCACTGCTGCTTGGGGGTTTTTTCCTACTTTCTCTTTGTCTTTTTCTTCCTCTACCCTAAAATAGGTATTCATAAGAGTTCCACCCTGATTTCCTTTCTTCTCTTTCTATAAGCTCACCCATAGTGGTATCATCTACTTCTGTGTACTACTCACACCGTTCTTCTCAAATTTTGGCCTCCTTCCAAAGCTTCTATTCTGTAATGTCATGTTCTATCAGCATCTCAGACTCATAATATTTGAAATAGAACTCAACATCTTCAGCCGACTCTTTCTTCTGATGTCTTTTTCTAAAGAGCACTGCCACTTGTCAAGGAATCAAGGCTTAAAATTTCAGGCTCGTCATTTTCTCTTCCTTCTGACTCACACACCCAAGCCAACAGCAAGTTCACCTGGGCATTTTTACCCAATACCTCCTGCGTTTGTCCAACTTTAATAGCAATATCCTTGGTTCAGGCTGGCCACTTCTTTCTTATTATAGTATACTTACATCCTAATTAGCCTTTCTGCCTCCATTTCTAGCCTCTCAATTCAAATCACCAGTATTTGAAGTATCCTCTATGTAAATGTCAAGGCATGACCTATCTTAGCTATGTAACTGCTAATGCTGAGAGCAAGTGGCAGATGATTCAGAGTTGATCAACCACCAGATAATGAATTTGAGTAGAAATTTCTAAGATCCCTTCCAACAGCTAGCAGGACAGGTAGGAGACAGGGCTTGAGAAATTAGATCAAGGTAACCATCCCCATTGCTTGGGGGCAGAGGAGTATTGCCTTGTGTGTACTGAGGTCCATTCTGTAGCATTCATCTCTGCTCGGGCCAGTGTCTCCCACATACTTACTGTTCTGGGTAGGAATCTTAGCAGTTCACACTGAACCTTCAGGATTTCTACCCTCAGGTCCTACTGGGTGAGGCCCACAGAGTCTATTTTAGAGGCTGAGCTTATGCATGGCACCTGAGCCCCAGACTGTGACTTTTAGGCTAAGAGTTTATGAAACTGGTAAGATATTGCTACTGTTACCTGAGGCTGTCACTCAGATGTGGGCAGTCTCCTGGCTAGCGCAGCTATCTATTTGCATGCCCTTTGTGACTTTGATGATCCTTTAGCCTAGAATCTTGAGGAAGCGTTCCTCTCTCCCACACAGTTCCACGGCGTGTCAGTAGAACAGCAACAGCACAGCTTTCACCAAAAGCACAACTTTGCATCTACATTTGCTTCCTGTGCAGCCGAGTTGGTCTTTTGATTCAATGCCAAATGCGGTGGCAGCACCAAGCCTGGCTTCAGACTAAGAAGCAAATGAAAAAAAACATTAAATCCATACTGTGAATAATTGTGCCCACTCTGGTGCAGTCTGTGCCGTCATTTCTGTCCAAGTTGCCGAAAGGAGTCAGCTCTCTAGGTGACCCCTCCAAATTCAGGCATATGTTACCGCATTTAGACTTAATACGCTTTATAAAATCTGACACACTTTGCTCCCACAGAATCTACATTTTCCTCTTCATTCACTTAAAATATCCTTAGCTCTCTAACAGGGAAAAAGTGTTGATGCTAAACAGCAAGCACCCTGCTTCTGATTTGTCCTTTCACATCCGTTTCCCTGAGCTTATCAGAACCACTCACTTTGCTGTTATGGCTAGCTACATTCTTCAAATGTGGCATTATATTTTCTCAGAAAAGGCTCGCTCTCTTATTGTCACACCTCCTACCACCAGCATTGTTACCTGTCACATGTCACTTGCACCTGACTTGTACAATTCACTGTGCACCAATTTCCCAAGGTGTGTAGACACAATCATTCTTTGGAGCCAATAAGGCTTTGATCAATAGTGCTGTCCACCATAATTCTTCAGCACTAATGATTCCAGTATTGGTATATGTGTCTGTGGGATGTGTACGTACACACACACACACACAAAAAAAAAACGTACACCTTACTGAGGTCTTCCTGGTTCATAAAAGGAGAATTGTTAGCATGATAGATGACTCTACACTTTATATGCATCTTTGCTTTGACAATTTGACTTAGTTTCTTTTTGTATAAATATACATATCCCATATTTTTCATTTTTTTTATTAAGTCATTTTTTACATAGATCATGAATACATTTATGCCATTATGGGATTCAATGTGTTGATTATTTGTACAAATTAGAGTGCTTACCTCCTACTAAACAATACAGCCTTCACCTCATTTAACCAATTAGTGTTAAGACCTTTGTGTTCTACACCTAGTAGATCCAATTTGTACTTGCAATATGCTCCATACGTGTGGTCCCCTTACTAACCCTCCCTCTATCGACCCACTCCGCTTCCTTCCCCAGATTTCCTTCTAACTCAAGTCTATGTTGTACATCTGAAGAAAGTTCACGTTCAGTCTTTATGCTATATTGTGATAAGTTTTGAAACAGGACAATATCCATTTTTGAAACAGTTTCATTGAACTACATTCAAATAATTTTAACCTTGGAAACAGATAATTTTATATTTTTCTTGGGACAGGGTCTCGTTATGTTGCCTGAGCTGGACTCAAACTCCTGGGATCAAGCAATCCTCCTGCCTCAGCCTCCTGAGTAGCTGGGACTACAGGCGCCTACTACTGCGTGCAACAGAAACAGAGTCTTTACAATATTACAACTTAATTTCAGGATATAGGATCTAAAAGATCCCCATTACTTCATAAGAAATATTGAAAGGTCAGCTTAACTGTAGAGCAAAGATTCATTATATTATTTGGTACTACTTAATGGTATTATGATTCATTCAGGATAAAAAAGTTTCATAACATTTATTAATACCAATCAAATTGAAAAGGTAGACATTTCAACTAGGTGAAAAATGAATATCAGATGTTAAATTGGTATGGGTTTATGCATGTTAAGTAAATACAAATTTGTATATCTATAACCCCCTGTACATCTAACTTTAAATAAATACCATCAAATATGAATAACAAAAACCATCTATCTATGGTGACTTTGGGGAAATTATATACTGTCAGATGCTAAGTTATTTGCAGATAATAGTGTCTGAGGAAACTTCCTAACCTTATCCCTTTCAAAATATTTTTCTATATGCTCAGGTAGTTGGTATATTATATGTGAAATTAGGTGAATCAAGATAATGGCAGAAAATTGTAGTAAACATAACACATACACACAGGATCTGAATATCAAAATGGCTGATACACTCATTAAATTGATTGGATAGATTATAATTTTTCAAATCCAATATTTGATTGGATCTTTGCTCCACCAATCTGGGGGTGAGAGTGTGGAAATCTGTTAGGTCCTTAAATCTAAACAGTTCTCTAAGTGGCTAGAATGAAAGACAAAAATTGAAGATTCGGAAAGGGTAGGGTAGATCAATTGAATTTAATAAACGTTAGGATCTAAGCACCTTAATACATACACACACACACACACACATATATATATATATATATTTTTTTTTTTTTTTGCTGTTTTTGGCTGAGGCTGGGTTTGAACCCACCACCTCCAGCATATGGGACTGGTACCCTACCCTTTTGAGTCACAGGCACCACCCAATATCTTTTTATTTTATTGTAGTAAAACCAGAATATGAGATCTGCCTTCTTAACAAAGTTTTACATGTACAATGTATTATTGTTGATTATGGGTACAATGTTGTATGGCAGATCTCTAGAGATTATTCATCTTGCTTAATTTAAATGTATTTACACAATAACTAAGAGGATGCCATGAAGGCTATGTCAACTAGTTTGATGAGAGTATTTCAAATTGCATATAAAACCAGTACACTATATCCCTTGACTGCATTAATGTACACAGCTATGATTTAATAAAAAAAAATTATGCCCCATGATTAATAGCTCCCCATTTCCCCTTCTCACTCTTAATCCTATAGGGACAAGAGGAATGTTGGGACGCTTAAAAATCTGCGGTAGGGGCTTGGTGCCCATAGCACAGTGGTTATGGCACTAGCCACATACACCAAAGCTTGTGGGTTTGAACCAGCCTGAGCCAGCTAAACAACAATGACAATTGCAACAAAAGAAAAATAGTCAGTCAGGCATGTGGTGGGCACCTATAGCCCCAGCTACTCGGGAGGCTGAGGCAAGAGAATCACTTAATCCCAAATTAGAGGTTGCTGTGAGCTGCGACGTCAAAGCACTCTACTGAGGAGAACATAGTGAAACTCTATTTAAAAAAAAAAAAAATCTGGTGTGGGCTAGGCATGGTGGCTCCTGCCTGTTCAAAGCTCAGTGAGCTGTTAATAGATTGATTAAAATAAGAGCCTTAAATAACAACACTATCTTCCAAAATATTCTCTTAATTATTAGCAAATGTTGTATATACATCTGTCCATACACATCTCATTCTACTCCTTTTTGTTGTTAAATTTGAAGACTTTGAAGGTTTATTCTCCTCTTAAAACTCATCTTTTCTATGCTATATAACTTACCTAATTAAACAAATAAGCATGTTCTTATGTTTGGCCAGCAGCCAAAAACAATTCTAAAAAAAAAAAAAAAAAAGGTTTTCCAATTTTATAAAAGACTTATCATATTAGGAGTTTGAATCTATTATTTTTACTTTTTAGAGCAATAAATTTCAATTGTTAAGTATCTGGAAGTATATATAAAACTCAAAATAAAGGAGAATTAAAAGCGGGGCTGGTATAGGGACAGGTGGCTTTAGTGCCACTCGGAATACCTCTGTCCCCTAACCATCTCTCCCCAAGCATTTTGTAGCCTACAGCCCCTAGGGCTCCCAAAGGCAAAGTTTGAAAAGTACTGCTCTAGCATAGACCTTTAACAGGGATAAAGAAGGGAAACCAAAGTCTATCTCATGGTCACTCTGTGTGGATGTGAATTTGCAGCTAAATAACATGAAGTGACTTGAAAGAATGTATCACAAGGTAAAACAAACAAGAGCTACAACCAGATTGTGGTGGCTTCCTAGAATAGCACAGCCTGTGGTCCTGTTAGTGGCAGCTATCTCATCAGAAATATGGAAGCTGCTGTCAACATTCAGAGTGCATGGCCACAGCCCTTGTCAACGCTTCCGAGTGTCAGAAATGCTTTTTTCCCCATGTACCCTTTTACCTGCACATCTGTATCTCTTTCCATAGCTTCTGCAACCGAGAACCTGACTGGATACCTCTATGAGGAAACCACTCTTCATCTTGGTCCAAGCAGAGGGTATGACCCCAAAGGACACTGATTATCTCTGGTGCTGAAGATAGATCACACAGGGCACAGATACTTGAGATTCCTTGAAAGTCATGTGCTCTGCTGCCCTTCATTGTCCACATCCCTCAAACTATAGCAAAACGAGGACATTTCCAACCCAAAGCAAAGTGGATCACAGTGACCAGAACACTCTCAGGAAATGTCAAAGTCATCATGTCAAACAATATTAAAGCACATTCTCACAAAGAGTTAAAGCCACACTATATTTTGTCAGAGCTCTATTGTCCACACCCTTCCTCTTACCCTGAGCATAGAGGTCAAGGACTAGAATAAATGGTACCTCGGGCTGGAAGCCTTCAGTGCAGTTTACAATGATCCCTATCTTCTTGAACCTTTATTTGCACTTGTCATTTCTACTATATTACTTTTTAATTACTTACTTTTGCCTCTAAATTGTTCTTTAGTGGTTTTCTGCCTCCAAAATTAGACTAGGGGTTCCTTTAGGACAGACATCTAATAATACTGCTTAGTTCTAGGTCAAACTTCTAATAAAGCCCTACAGAAGAAAGTTGTGAATAATCAATAGCTGGAGTTCTGACTTGTCTCTCTATTTCCACATTCATAAAGCCACTGCCAACTGTATACTGAATACTTTCACTTCAAGGTTTGCCAGAAAAATTGGTATGATCATAAAAGGGCTGTAGATTTCCAATCCCATCTGTACCCCATCCTACTTTTTCTCCAATATTCCCTAATTCAGTTAATGGCACCAGTATCCACCCAGTTGTTCAACCCCAAACCTAAACCTTCCATTTCACTCTTGTCTTTCCTTGATCTCCACTCCATCATTACAACTCATTAATTCTACTTATAAAATATATTCCAATTCCAACCACTTTTTACCATCTTCACTATTACTCTAGAGTCCAGACCAGAGCACTATCATCTGCTTATTACTGCACCAACTGCCTCCTAACTGAGCTCTCTGTTTCTGCTCTTGTTCCATTAAAAGGGAACTATAATCCATTCCTTCATTCTCATTCTTCTTCTTCCTCCCCCAAACTCTTTGGTAAATTGGAACTTTACTAGGAAATCCAAGTTGAATTGCCTTCTTTTCCACTTTCTTATTGCATCTTGTTTTGGTCTCTAGAGCAATGGTGCGTTCCTGACCCCCATTTATCAAGAGACAGGTAAGAACCCCAAGTTGTCTCTGCTTCACCTCTAATATCTCCAGCTATTTTAACTATTTCTCACAGCAGATGCTTTCTTGACCTCTAGAAATCTCTAGTTGTTGTCCCTGGGATTCTTTCTAGTCTGTAAAGTTTCCCTTAATTTATGATGCTAAAAAATGAAAAATATTGTTACCTACGGGTTGGTCCAACCACAGCAGTGTACTTTCATTTTCTTGATCTCACTTGCTTAAATTAAGCTTGGATAAATATACTGTTTTAACAGCCACTAAATATAAAGCATTGGCTTCGAAGTTTGCAGTCAGTCTAGATACTTCCTTCAGATGTCAAAAGCAAAGCAGTTGAAACAGCTTTTTCCTAACTTTTACCGGTGTAATTCTACTTTCAATCTAGATGTAGAATTTTCCCACTTGTTGAGTTGGTTTGATTATTAGAGGCTGTTAAGATATTTTAAAATATTGAATATTATCAGTCATAACTGTCACTCATCCCTTACAACTATTTTCTTTGGTTTTGGGAAACATGCTTTCTGGCTTTGTGAAGTGAAGTCACTGAATGGAATGAATGAATGAATGGAATAAGTGGTGAACCAGGATATTTCCAATGTGAAACACAATCCAGAAGTAAAAAAAAAAATCATTTTACCATAAGGACTTTGTACAGCTCAATTCACAATCACCAAGATGTGGAATCAACCTGAGTTCCCATCAACCCATGAATGGATTAATAAAGTGTGGTAAATGTATATCATGGAATACTATTCAGCCACAAAAAGATGGAGACTTTATACCTTTTGTATTAACCTGGATGGAATTGAAGAACATTAGTAAGTATCTCCTTAGTAAAGTATCACAAGAACAGAAAAGCAAATATCCAATGTACTCAATGTGAGTACAGAACAGGTAGATGAACAACTATGTGCCCATGAGAGAGAAAATACAATAAATTTAACTGAGGAGGGAGGGAGTGCGTTGGTGTGCTCTTACCTAATGGCCACAATGTAAGGCTATATGGCACATCTCTTAGGTGAAGGGCTCAACTACAACTTGGACTTTACCTAAAAAAATACAAACAATGTAACCTAATTGTTGGTACTTTCGTATTAATCTGAAATTAAGAAAAAAGAAATACAACTAGAAAAATCAATTTTTCTTAATTTAGATTTTCCACCCATGAAATACAAAAAAAGTAGATTTGAATAAAGAGAAAGACATTCTTTGTTCTTTAACAGGATGACTCAACAGCATAAAGATGTCAATTAATTTATAAATTTAACACAATCCCCAGAAAAGCATCAACAAGCTTCTTTTTTTTTTTAAAGAATTAGACAAGTTGTCACTGAACTTCATGTGGAAAAATTAACAGTATCCAGGGAAATACAAAATTGAAAAACTATGAACAGATGCCAGCCCTACTATAAAATAAAATATACTATAAAGCAACTATAATTTAATTTTAAAAGGTGCAAGGATTGGATCAAATTAAAAAGCTTCTGCTCAGCAAAGGAAACAATCAACAGAGTGAAGAGATAACCTATAGAGTAGAGTAGGAGAAAACAGCTATAAAGCATACGTCTGGTAAGGGGTTAATATCTAAAAAATATAAGAAAGTCAACTCAATAGCAAGAAAAAAAATCTATTAAAAAGTGGGCAAAAGACCTGCATATTCATTTCTTAAGAGAAGCCATACAAATGGCCAGCAGGTATATGAAAAAAGTGCTCAACCCCATTAATTGTCAGAGGAACACAAACTAATACTACAATGAGATATCACCTCACACCTATTAGAACGGCTTCTATCAAAAAGACAAAAGATACAAAGTGTTGATGAGGATGCGGAGAAAAAGGAACTCTTTATACTGTTGGTGGGGATGTAAATCGATATAGCTATTATGGAAAATAGTAGGGAAGTTCCTCAAAAATTTAAAATAGAACTACCATATGATACAGCAATCCCTCTTCTGGGTATACATTCAAAGAAAATAAAATCAGTATGTCAAAGAGACACTACATATTTGCACTCCCAGGTTCATTGCAGCATTCTTTCATGGGTTGGTTGGTTTGTTTCATTTACTTTTTTGTTTTTATTTATGAGACATGAATCTCACTCTGTCACTGCAGACTAGAGTGTCACGGAGTCATAGCTCACATCAACCTCAAACTCCTGGGTTCAAGCGATCCTCTTGCCTCAGCCACCTGAGTAACTGGGACTATAGCCTGGGACACCAGGCTAGTTTTTCTATTTTTAGCAGAGATGACATCTCACTCTTTCTCAGGCTGGTCTCAAACTCATGAGCTGAAGCAATCCACACACTTCGACCTCCTAGAGTGCTAGGATTACAGGCATAAACCACCAAGTTTGACCAACTGCAGCATTCTTTACAATAGCCAAGATATGGAATTACACTAAGGGTCTATTGATGGGTGAATGGATAAAGGAAACGTGGTGTATATACACAATGGAATAGTATTCAGCCTTTTTTAAAAAAAGGAAATTCTGTTACTGGAGACAACCTGAAAAAACCTAGAGGACATTATGCTAAGTGAAATAAACCAGGTATAGTAAGACAAATAATGCATGATCTCACTTATATGTGAAATCTGAAAAAATCAAACTGTAGAAGTGAGAGTAGAAGGGTGGTTAGGGGCTGAGGAGAGGCAACGGGGTTGGTTAAGAATACACAATTACAGTTTTAGTAGATGAAGAAGTTCTGAGGACTTAACATGCAGCACGGTGACTACGGTTAATAATACTGCATTGTATACTTGTAAATTGCTGAGAGATTAATCTTCAACATCCTTACCACAAACAAAAATGACAAATAGATGAAGTAACGGACATGTTGACTAGCTTGATTCAATCATGTCATAATATGTACATATATAATATATCACATTGCATAATGTAAATATATTAACATTTTTATTGTCAATTGTACCTCATAAAGCTGTAAAAAATAAAGAAAAATATTTAGAAAAGGTATGGCGGACATATCAATAGAGCCCACTGAAACAGAACAGAAAGCTCAGAAATAGACCCAAGTAAACACGGAACTTTAGTATATAATAAGGGCAACCTCTTGAATAACATGAACAAAGATGGACTTTTATGAAGTTGCTAGGACAGTGGTTAGCAGTTTGGAAACAGATAGATGAGATCCACACTTCATACCATACATAAAAATAATTCTAAATGGGTCAGAAATATAAATGCTCAATGAAATCACATAAGCACTAGAAGAAAACATGGGTGAATTCCCTCCGTAAGCAGGGTGTAGAAAGATTTCTTTTAATCAGAAATCCAAATCTAGACATAATGAAACAAATGATTGTTAAATCTGACTACATGACAACATGAAAAACTAATGAACCAAATACTATAGTGAAACCAAAAGGGAACCAGGAGAAATAACTGAAACATGCATAACAGACAAATGGCTAATGTCTCTAATATGCCATAAAGAGTTCTTAAAATCTGAGGGAAACAATAAATCTCAAATAGGAAAATGTCAAAAACTATGATGTAAGTCATACAAAAAATATTAAAATGGGCTTTAAGCTTATAAGAATATATTCACCTCATTCATAAGAAAAGGACACAGAATTAAAACTACACTCAGATACCATTTCTCACCTATCAGATCGGCAACAACTAAAAAGTAAGAGGCACTCTGATTTATTGCTGGTAGGAATGCAAACAGGCACAATCATCCTGAATGGAATCTGGCAACATATGTATTTTGACTAAGCAAGTTCACTTATCACTATTTATCCTGACCACATATGACCAACACCCCAAAAAGACATTAAAATATCCATGGGGACTTTACTGCAGCATTGTTTGTAATTGCAAAAATATTGACAACAATAAAGTACTATAAAATACTGTTCTTGTCACTTGTTTGGCTATCTAAAATCATGTCGAACACGGAATCAACCCAAGCGCCCATCAATTCATAACCGTATTAACAAACTGTGGTATAGGTATACCACGGAATACCATTCAGCCATAAAAAGATGGAGACTTTACATCTTTTGTATTAATCTAGATGAAGTTGAAAAACATTCTTCTTAGTAAAGTATCACAAGAACAGAAAAGCAAGTATCCAATGTGCTCAATACTAATATGAAACCAATAAATAAGCAGCTAGAACCCCACCTGAGAGAAAAACACAATTAAATTCGAGTAGGGGGGAGATCGGTAAGCTCTCACCTAACGTGTACAATGTAAGTGTATAGAGCACAACCCTGAACGAAGGGCTCAACTACAACTTGAACTTTAAGAAATGCAAACAATATAGCCTAATCATTTGTATCCTTCCATTAATCTGAAATGGAAAAATAAATAAAATCATGTCAAAATTATAAGTTTTAAAAAATAATTTTTTCCCCTTTACGGAGACCTTTAAGAGCTTATCAGAACATTCAGGACTCCTATTGTCATAGTACCCATCTCACGTTTCATTTTAAAAATATAAGATTAAGGCTTTGAATGTATAAGTGAAAACAGTATTTTATAAATCATCAATCACATTATTGTAGTCCTCTCCATATTGACAATAAATAATAGAAGGAGTCAATCAGTCAACATTTATCTTGAGAATTTCAACTGCGTGGACAGGACTTCAGGAAGACTCGTATGACTTGAAAGTAAAAGTGATAGAGGTAGTTCTGGTTTTCCTTCCATATCCCACCGAAAACTGGTCATTAAGAGCTTGTAGGTCCTGCTGATCATGACTTAGGTACACTGCCAGGGTGGTAAAAGGTTGCACATACACAGTGAAGTTTCACCCCTCTGCCTGGGAAGGAGGACAGGCCCCAAACCCTATTCCTCTGAGAGTTTCCTACAGATTAATATCCCTATCATGGCCCAGATAAAGAATCTGAAATTGTTTGATTTGAAATTCAAACTGTAACATGAAAATCAGTGGTTCTTAATTTCTTTTGCAATGGAAAGGCCACCTATGGATCACTCTCTCACTCCCTCTGCATAAATTGGCAGGCTAAATATTCTATAATTTCACCATGTCTCTGTAGGAAGCACGTATGCTGTCCTTTTAAAATTGATGCCAGTGATGTATCATAAATGTCGTAGAGGCAATATATAGAGGAATGGATGGGAAATTAGGACAGTTATAACCTCTGTCTCTTCCCACTCAAAGACAGCATGATTATATGGTTTAATTCCTCTGAAAATTTTCTGATCCTTCTTCAAGAAGAAGTAATTATATGTGCTGCCTTTGTGCTTCCTCCAGTTTCCCACTTAGGCTACTGGATTGAAGTTACAGATGTACGTGTTTGTCTACAAAAAAGGTTGGCAAACTTTTGTTTTAAGGAATCACACAGGATATATTTTGGGCTTTGTGAGCCTTATGGTCCCTGTTACAACTATTTAAGTGTACTGATATAAGAATAATGTAGCCATATATAATATGAAAATGGATAGATATGGCTGTGTTCCAATAAAACTTTGTTTTTAAACAATACAGGGGACAGGATTTGGCCTTTGAGCCACACTTTGCACACACTGATGGTATATAACATTCAAGATAGTCCTAAGTCTTGACATCTCCAGATCCAGTACAAGTAACTAGAATCTTCAAAGGTACTCAGTATTCAATAACCAAATATTCAGTGAATGCAAAGTTGACCACAGGGTCCAAATGGGTGGTTATGCCTAGAGATTTATATATAGCTGATTTCTTACAGAGTATGAAGTATAGAAATAATTTTATATGATTATAATCTAACCAATAATATGATGCCTGAATAACTTCCATAACATTTCCACTGAGTTGCTGTCCATTTCTGCTTGAATATCTCTAAGGACAGGAAACTCTCCACCACTTAAGCTTCCCCAATCCCTTGTAGGAAGGCTGTGCCCATGTGAAGGAATTTCTTATATGAGCTCAAAACTATCTCATTCAACTGGTCCTGGCTTCTCCTAATCACACTCCCCAAATTACATATATTTAATACACATTTTATATATTTTATTGTATATTATATAATTTACATATTTATTTATATATAATTATGTATGTGTGTAGATGTAGTATACAAACATACACACACACGCCAGAAGGAAAATTACATTTCCTCTAGCTCAGGTTTGTCATTTTACAGACAAGAAACTATAGCTCAGAGAAATTTAGAGATTTGCTCACGCCATCCTAGACAAAAGAACTCTTAGATAGACAACTTGGTGTGTGTTGACATCTCTGAGTGGATTCCCTGCAGATTTGGTCAAAATAAACCATCTCTGGTTTGCTTTTGGAGTACTATTTTTTTTTCTTTTCTCTACACAGAAATGCTTTCATTAAAATGAATTGTACAATAAACTAAACTGAGTGTGCACTTGGTGACAGCTACCGAGAAATGTGATTTGAGATGTAGTAATGAGGAACAGTGGCCCAGGAGTCAGGAGGTTAGAACAGTGTATGTGCCACTGACTTAGCTTAGCTAACTTGGGTAAACGGTTCAGCCTCTCATGGTTAAATTGGGAGACTTCTCTGGCCCCTTTTAGTTCCAGAACTTAATTTATCAAATGAAAAAGGTGGAATATTTTAAAGCACAGAATGGGCACTTCTTTTTTTAAGAGTCCCATTGCTTTCCTCTTAGAAAATACTATAATAGTTTCTATAGTAGTTAAGAGCATGGGCTCTTGAGACTTAGGTTCAAAGACCCTAGGAAACAGCAAGTCCTCTGAGAAATGAACTCCTTAAATGACAGCTCTTCTACTTTCTGCTCTTATATCATAAATACTTCCAGATCTTTCTTTCAGATCTCTAGCCTCTTGTCCTTCAAGTTCTTCATTCATAAAGATATGGTTCAAGTGTGGAAGCCATTTCCAAGGTTTGCTTTCAGAACTCCCATTTTAAAGTGACATTAAAAGTAATGGCCAACTGGCCTTTTGGTATTAGTATGGAAATATTTTTGGCCACCAATTTCTTACCCTAAACAGAAAAATTTAAATAATGGAATCTGGCTTTAAGCAATGTTTACAATTAGCATGTGCAGTGCTTATTTTTCTCTACTCTTTGTGGAGAAAAATAGCTTCTTTACTTTAAAAAATATGTTCATAATACTCATTATAAAACTGTGATATCACATTCACAGGAAATTCAAGCAATAACTTGAATGTGGGATATTGTAACTTGCACTAAAGAGTCAGAAAAACAACAATGACAAGTTAGGTCAACAGTCTTATCCAAAGGAGCCTGTTAGGCCAAAGATCATGCCAAGACGTAGATTCATGATTTCTGTCACTTAATTGTGTGTTGGAGGCACGCAACTTCTCAGGATTTAATCAATTTAAGTCCATGAGAAACAAGTAAAATCAAACAGAAATTATAGTAAAAATGATAATGGATACATAGCATTCAACAAAAAGAATGAAAGTAGTACAACAAAAACTGTCATATTTAAGGGAACAAAAAGTGACAATAAGGTAGATAATATAAAGAATTCTATAGGAGAAGCGAAAAGGAGTCCCATCCTCAAAGAAGCATTACAGACAGAAACATCCAATTTCATTCAACTCGATTCAATTTTATTCCATTTATCTACTGTCTAATTCCATAAATATTTACTGAGAACTTGTCACATGCCTGGTGCAGCACTGGGCACTGAGGATGTGACAGAGTCCTCATCCTCTAGGCAAACATTTTTGGTAAAGGCCATATAATAAATATTTAATTATTTTATTTGTTGATTTCAAATTAATATGGGGGTGCAAATTTTTAGGTTAGATAATTCTCACTTCCAAGGTAAAGTTCAAGTTGTAGAACAGCCCTTCACTTGGGGGTATGCTGAAAACCCTCGCATTGTGCACATAAGGTGAGCCTTACTGGCAGGTGCCTGTAGTCTCAGCTACTCAGGAGGCTGAGAGAGGAGGATTAATTGAGTCCAAGAGTTTGAGGTCGTTGTGAGCTATGACTCCACTGCACTCTATCTAGGGTGACTGAGTGAGACCCTGCCTCAAAAAAAATAAATAAATACCTTAGATTTTATTCTTTGTTCAGTCTCTGGTGCAACTCTTCAACTCTGCCACTGGAGCATGAAGACAGCAAAAGACCATATGTAAATGAATGAGCATGGGTGTGTTCCAATAAAATTTTATTTACTAAAACACACGATTTGGCTTGTAGACCACAGTTTGCTGACTCCTGCTCTGAGCTCCCAGATTAGTTTATAAGACAAATTTACATCTGAAGATAACACAGTGGAAAAAGTGTTTTATTTGAGACATGAATGGGGAAATTATTGCCTGCCAGAACAGCCATTGGAAGGTTTCTTATAGGAATTTGATCTTGGCCACAAAGGAATAGCATGATTTGAGAAAACTTAGCACAAGTGAATTTGTGGAGGGTTGTTGGTATGTGTGTTCCTACAAAATGGAGAATAATAAAGTGCATTGAAAGCACAGGAAGACAGGTGAGGGGTGGCAGAATAAGAATCTGGGAAGGCTGACAGGGACTGGGTCAGAGAGGATAGGTCATATTCAAGAAAGTGGACTTTACCCTGCAGTCAACAGTGGGCACTAAAGAATTCTTAAGCAGTAAAATGACATGACCAGATGTGTGTTTTACCAAAACCCCTCATAAATCAGTGAGCATGATGTACTTGAGTGAAGTAGCAGAAGATCAAAGACAAAGAGGCTGGACAGAAGAATGTGGTAATAGTCCAAATAGCCCGTGGGCTTCATCTTAGGCTTTATTAGTAAAGTTAGAAAAGTGAATATGTTCTGGGGATAACTTAGACCTGCATGGTTCAAGATGGTTTCCATCAGCAACATTGAGCTCTTAAGCATCTGAAATATAGCTAATGTGACTGAGTAACTGAATATTTAATTTGCTCAAATTTTTAATTAATTCATATTCAAATGTAAAAACTAGTCCTCAATTCAGTTACCAGAAAAACTAGGTAATGCAGATCTATTTTTCTAACTCTCAGTTTGATGAAATAGAAATACAGAGTAGTTTTCATGAATAATTGATGTCTGCATTGAAATATACGATAAATACAAAATACACACCAGATTTTAAAGACTGAGTATTTAGAAAATGCACTATTTCACTAAAATTTTTTTATATTGATTAAAATTAAAATAATATTTTGGACATATTAGGTTAAGTAAAATTTATTATTAAAATTAAATTCACCTGTTCCTTTTTATTTTTCTTTTAGGTGGCTACTAGAAAATGTAAAATTATACATGTGGGTCACATTCAGGTTCTATTTAACAGTGCTGCTTTAAAGGAAGATTTCTCTGATTCTGTGACTAACTACATGAAACGAAGTGGAGGAATCACTGGTGATAAGATTGAATGAGATGAGAAAGAGTATAAAAGAAAGATGATTTCATGCCTTGTAAAAATTGTAATCAAATTATCCTCCCAAAGCATACAGGTTCAGCCTAGTTTCTTAACTCTGGGAAGGAGGACCAAGGTTCATACACTCTGCACCTATATGCCTAGCAGCTAGTATAGGTCCTCATACATGAGAGGAAACCAATATACACAATATTTGATGATGAAAATGATATCATCACGATTAAACAATGAACCATGAGGTTAAATCAAGTCAAGAAATGCCACTGTTTCTCTGCCCAAAGTTTTTGCTTGGTTAGTACAACTCTGAAACATAAAGAAGGGCTCTTATATCTCTTCCTGAAGAAATGAGGACAAATGGAACCACCACATTTCACATTGAAAGACTCAAAGCAAGTCCTTACCTTTACTTTGTTACATATGGTAATGCTAAGTTTTTCCAACAACTTTCCTGGACCAAAGTTACTGACAGTGGGATGGGAATTTGTCAGGACACCTCAGGGGCAGTCAATAACCAGATGGAAATAAGTTACCCAAAGTTACCTGGTTTCACTGAAAGAGAAAGGTTGTTTCATATGGGTAGGGTCTTAGAAGGAAATAGATGGTACACTCAAGGGAGTAACTGAAGTTACTTAATGTGATATTTAATATTAATTTATTATTTAATACAGGAACAATTTAAACAAGTGTGGATAGAACTCAGAGAATCCTTATGGGATGGTAAGCCCCAGAGATGAACAAGAGTAGAAAATTATCACACTTAAAACTGGGAAAGAAAGGGGCACTGAGGCTTCAAAATGGACAAAATTAATTAATAAAAGTCAACTTTCCTTCTGTTACTGAATATTCACAATGACCCCAACTAGCAGGCACTAATATTACATATGTGGTGGCCGAGAGAGGTCAAATTCAATGTCCAGGCTCAAATATTTGATCCTAAAATCCCATTATGAGGTATCTACCCAAAGGAAAATATGTCATTTTACCATAAGAACATACACACTCAAATGGTCACAGCAGCCCAACTTATAATTGCAAAGATGTGGAAACAACTCAAATGTCCTTTAACACATGAGTGGATTAATAGACTGTGGTCTATGTACACCATAGAATACTATTTAGCCACAAAAATATGGAGATTTGTATCATTTGTTACAACTTGGATGGATTTGGAAAACAGTCCCCTAAGTATCACAAGAATGGAAAAACAAGCATCACATGTACTCAATACTACTTTAAAACTTGTAGATTAACAATGTGCCCAAATGAGAGAAAAATTCAATTAAATTCAAGAAGAGCAGCAGGGGTGTTGGCGGGTTCCCACCCAGTGAGAACAATGTGAAGGACACAGCTATGACATGGATTTTACTTTACAAATGCAAACACTGTAACCTCATTATATGTACCCTCATATTAATCTGAAATTTTAAAAAGTTAAAAAATATATATCTAATTAGTGGCTAAAGATTAGGCATCTTCATTATTATGTTCGCAGTAGAGGCATGGAGGCTACTGATTCAAGCAAGGATAAAGGGGAACATTGGGATAAACTGACCTTTTAGGTCACTTCTTAACCTGAGGTTGCCAACAAATAGAGAACAAAGTAGAAAATTCACTTTCAGAAAATGGGTCCAATCTTCTTGCAGGAAAAGTAAAACTAAGGTCTTTAAGATATCAGTAGTCAATGTCTACAATGTAGCTAAACCATTAGCTATCGCAAGGTTACCAACCTAAAAGTAAGCAACAACCCTAGTTCCTTGGCTAAGGAAGCTCTTCGTTCTTCCTTCCTCTTCAATAAATTTCTTGTCTAGCAGCATCATACCCCCCAACCCTGCCAACAAAATTGAACCTGGGCCAATCGGATTCTCTTATCTGCAACTCTTGGCTAAATGCTGAAGCCATGCTTTGCATCTTGGATGAAAGACTAAGTTGATGATAATTACTGCCTGCAAATTTGCTCTGTGGCTACATACACATTGAACAGAAAAGATGGCACATTTGTCTTTCAATGTGAGGAGAAATCACTAAAATCATTAAAGCATTCACAGAGAAGTAAAGGAAGAGTTGCTGAGAAGAGATTCTGCTTACTGGAGTCAATTATTTTTAAGGAGCTACCTGCCCCTTATAATTAGTAAATAAGAACCTAAAAGTTTTAATTTCTTAGCATCTGTTGAAATACAAAGGAGGGAAACAAATATTGTATTAATTTCTTACCTGTAGGATGTCTAAGAAAGGGACATTGCTATTTAACTGATTTAAAATTTGAAAATTGAAGAATCTCTAATAATGTGATCAAAATTTTGGTTAAAGTACTCACAGTTCCTTACCTTAGGGGCAGTGTCATTATGCCACTGTAGGTGTCAATTATCACAATCATTAGGTTTATATTGAGCACACAGGCATTGGAGATACCAAGCTGAACTCACCCTAGTCTTCCAGGAGTTCTGAGAGTAGCCGATGGAAAACCAAGGCAACTATAAACATATAAAATGGCAGTATCCAGAGACCCTGGGATCACCAACTCTTCCTAGAAGAGTGTGGAAGGTGAGGAAAACATCACTGGTCAGGGTATATCATTTAAGGGAAGGTAGAGAAGGGGGGAAAGCAGAGAAGACAGAGGGAACAGAATAAACAGAGCCATGAGGCATGAAAGTCCACAGCATGTTCTGGAGTAGCAAGTGGTCAAATATACCTGGCACAGGGAAGCAATGAGAGGAAATGAGGCTGGTAAAGGGTTTGGGGTATGATTGTAATGTATTAAATACTAGGATGAAGGATTGGACAGTAATCCATGGGATACAAACTTATATTTGTAGAAGGAAAAGTCATCTTAAATGCATTTTAGTTCGATTCCCCCATAACAATCATTCCTGCTACTACTCCAAGTACCATAAATAATACCACACTTACAACTGTCATCATTTCTGAACACTTACTAGGTGCTACTTTCTATGTTGGTAATACACGTTGTTCAATGAATTGATATGCATTGCTTCATTTGATCTTCAAAAGAACCATACCATGTCCATATCATTATATTTATTTAAGAGAACGGAACATTTCAGTGAAGGATTATTTTTTATGCAGGCGATAGTTGAAGCATGAGAATGAACCTGTAACTCATTTGCCTCTATTTCTTATCCCTGCCAATTAGCACCAAAAGACATCTAGTCTCCAGAGCTCCTTTAACTGAGCATATTTACATTTTGAAAGATAGCACTGTCAGTGAAGTGAGAAGGAAGAAGCTAGAAATGTGAGAGAAAAGACTGAATGAGATGAAGGTCATTCACGGGGCTGGAAGAATGAGATCCACAGCACATGTAAAAAGAGAAAGGAAGATTAATTTGGCACTGGAAGAGATATTTCCCACAAGATGGGGAAATGCCATAAAGGCCTTCTGCAAATGTAGGTAAGTTTGAAGGTGCAAAAGAGGGATACTAAGGGAGTTTGCTAGACTTTTTTTCTGGAAAGTTGAGAGTTCATTCACTGAGTAAGCTTCAGATGGGACAGAAGTTTGAGCCCAGTGGCAGAAGTTTAAGAAACAATAGGATACATAACTGACCTGATGCCTTCAAGGTAAGGCTATATACTAGATATACATAACCTACATACTTGGCAGTGTAAAGAGCCAATAGGGAGGACGCTTTATGTCCCAGAATATATGCAATTTGACCAAGCATGATACTTTTTTTTTCTTTTGCAGTTTTTGGCCGGGGCTGGGTTTGAACCCACCACCTCCAGCATATGGGGCCAGTGCTCTACTCCTTTGAGCCACAGGCACCGCCCCAACCATGATACTTTTTGTTCAAAATTGACCCTATGGAAGTCAAAAGTTAAGGAATAGCTGGAGATACACAATAACAATAGCATCTTATTCTTAATGATAAAAAGTACATCTTAGGTGGAGCTATGTATGATCTTGGTCATAAATATTCCAGGGCAAGTTTGATTGAATTTTGTCTACATTCTTTCTTAGCATATTCAAAGAACCCATAATACATTAACATTTGGCCTTTACAAAGAAGGGATTGAGTGTAATTAGAATTTTCTATGTTTATTTTACTTTTTAATTAAAGCATAAACACATAGATCATATATACATTAATGCATTTATGGGGTACAATGTGCTGATTTCATATAGAATTAGGAATGCTTACATCGCACTGTTTAATATATACCTCATCTCGTCTACTTAATTATTGTGTTAAGACATTTATACTCTATACTTAATAGATCCAACATGTACTCTTGCAACACGCACCATAGGTGTGACCCCACCATTCACCCTCCCTCAATCTGATCTTCCCCCGCCCCTCCCCTTCCCCCCGCCTCCCTCCGTCATCTTGGGCCATACTTGTGATCTATTCTTCTTCTGAAACTGTGAGTGATTGTAAATTAGTTTCATAATAGTACTGAGTACATTGGATATTTTGTCTTCCATTCTTGAGATACTTTACTAAGTCGGATATGTTCCAGCTCCATCCATGTAAATGCAAAAGAGGTAAAGTCTCCATCTTTTCTTAAGGCTGCATAATATAAAAGATGGAGACTTTACCTCTTTTACATTTACATGGATGGAGCTGGAACATATTGTTCTATGTTTAAAAGTCACTAACTCACCTCCCTTCCTTCCCTTAGCTATAGCTTCATGCCCCTAAGGAAAAGGAAGTATGTACCAAGTATTTCTGCTTCAGTAAGCAGACTATTACATCTTACTGCAAGGGAATTATATGCCCTACTCAATTTGTGCTCAAGAACAATTTTCATGCTCAAATATTTTCTCCTTTGGGTATTTCTTCCACTACACAGGTAGCTCACAACACATTTTTTAATGCATAGAGGACAACTAGCTTAAAGACTTATGAAAAGCATTCCTTCAAAGACAGTGACTCTAGGCCCATCTGAGAAGGCCATGTGATGATTGGATTGGTATTACATGTATCTTCCCTCCCTCTTACCTATCACTGTACATAGTGGTTGTAAGAAGTGAATCACTTGTTGGAACAATATATGCATAATAGTTAAGGAGTATATAGTCTTTGGAGTCTGACAGATCTGGGATCAAATCCTAGCTCCACAATTTACTAGCTAGGTGACCTTGGGCAAGTAAATGCAGATGTATTCTCTAAGTCTCCATTGTCTCATCTTGAAATTGGGGGAAAAAAAGACCAAACTCACAATCCTGCTGTGAGGATTATAAAAGACAATGCATGTAAAGCCTTAACATAGTACTTGGTATATAGTAGTATGCTGTAATATGCAGCTAAACTAAATAAAAATGACTTAGTGCTTTCACTTGCCTTTGCTTCAGAGAAAAATGTTAACTCATTATTATCTTCCAGGTCCCCATTATAAGCATACATGCCCTCTCAAAATAAGCTGATATGGGTAAGAACTTGACCTCTGAACTCTGATTGCCTGGGTTCAAGTTCCTGGTCTGCTACTTACAAGTTGTGTGACCTCAAGCAAGTTACCTTCTAGGCTTCAGTTTTCTCATCTGCAAGATGGAAATGTATATATGCAAAGCATAGCTAGTAGCATATAATATATGCTAAAAATGTAAGCGATTGACATTATTAAATAGGCTCACCCTTAGCTCATAAAAATAAGCTGATATTTTTCAAAGATTGACTGACAAAAATTGACTTTTACATTTCCTACCTATGGTATACAAAGTTCTCCACTATACTTGGTTCCATGGTGATAGCAAAACTCACATCAGAATGGTTAATTATTAAAAACAAGGAGTTTTTAACTCCTCAGGCAATAAGAAAATTTGGCAACACTGCACCAACCTGTGAACACATCTAGATTCCCAATTGTGGGTTTCACACCATGGACAAGGGCACTCACAGAGATAGCATCTAATAAAAATCTTTTCTTGATGGAACATCAATCCATCTACTTAGTGACCACCAGCGCAGCTTTCTGATTCATAAATATCTTTTCTAGTAGATCATTACATCTTTTTTTTCTTAAATATTTGTCTGTGCTATATCCCATAGGACCATAGTATAATAATTCTTCAGTTTTATGATGACTTACCTAATGTATTAGGTATGAGTGTGTTATTTTTGGAAAACTCTAAACTCTTTTAGGCTAACTGAATACTATTAAATAACATATTTCTACAACGTCTCAATGGCACCCAGGTGGCCTTAAAGTTGGTACCTCCCTTAAATGCCTAGCTCATTTCTCTACAAGTCATTTATAATGTTCAAGCAAAGTTTATCCAGAACAATAACCAAAGAATGGTACCTTTCTGCAGGATATAAAACACAAGTCTCAAATTTACATTTCTCAACAGGTAAAAGGAAAGATCCAGGCGGTAATATTTCACAAAAATATTCTGGTCATGAAACCCTTTTCACAATCTGCCAACTATGCAGAAACAAAAAATGAGATCCAAAGAGCACTGCTAAGGGATAGAATCAAACTGCCTTGCCTAAGGCAGCTATTGCTTACTTTATCTAATAAAATGGTTTGATCGTAGAAAGTTGCATATAAATCAATGCTTATTTAAAAATACTTTGGAGTGGCTTTACAAAGCAATCTTGCATTGGATCTATTTGTAAAATGAATAATCACTCCCATTTACCACTTTCATAAATTCAAATCCTCAAATAGGAAGTACTACTTAAAAAGTGAGATTTGATTATGACACAAGAGACCCCAACTCAGTAGCTACATACCTTAGCAACTTTCATTCCAGGATGAATCTCAGGGTACTACATTAGTATACTGCTATACTAAAGGCATAGTACATTAAAATACAAGCCGCAAAGCTTGTGACATCAGAAAATGTAGAATGAAGGTGTGTATATAGCACACAGCCACCTCTGTAAGAGATTCCACTCCATTTCATTGCCTATATTCTAAAATTCATCTGGTATCCAAGGAAATGTATGCCAGCTACCTGAGCATGCTGTGATATTGGAAGAGTTTGTACCCAAGGTAGAAAACAGCATTGAGACCTAAGCCCCTAAAAATATCTAATGAACAGATCCGCATGTTCTGTGGTCCTGGTGGCCTGATTGCACTGACTGCCACATCACAAAGCCCCCGAGAGTGAAAGAATATTGATATTCTTGAATATAAAAATTAAGACAGCAAGCACAGATGAGTTTGCAGTGGAGGACAGTACTTTGTAACTGCAGAAACAATTTTATATGCATCAAATAAATAATACAGAACTCTTTAGATTCTTTAATATTCTGAGCTGTGAGAATCCATTCAGATATTATCATTTTTCTCTTAGCGCATTCTGCAGGGTGCAATTAACTATAACATAAACCATTGTGCATGATATTGCACAATGAAAAATACAATCAGCAATACAAATGTCTTTAACCAGAAGTAACAGTCTCACTCTGTTGCCCCAGGCTAGAGTGCTATGGTGTCATAGCTCACAGCAACCTCTCACTCTTGGGTTCAAGTGATCCTCTTGACTCAGTCTTCCCAAAAGCTTGGACTATAGGCATCTGCCACAACGCCAGGCTACTTTTTCTATTTTTAGTAGAGACAGGTTCTCACTCTTGCTCAGGCTGGTCTTGAACTTCTGAGCTCAAGCAATCCACCCACCTCAGCCTCCCAAAGTTCTAGGATTACAGGCATGAGCCACTGTACCAGGTCTTAGATTCTTTAATATTCTATTGTACGGTGAAACTCTCCAGGACAGGGATATGGCAAGTAGCTCTTTTTCCAAAGGTTTTTACTCTTCAGACCTTTCTTATGGGAGCATTTCATTTGGGTACCATATTAGGAAATGCTGCTCAAAAGACAATTTTAACAACACAGTTAGAGTAACTAGAATTTATTAAGTTCTAGGGGAAGAATATGTGAAACTCAGGAACCAGTCTAGAAGCTGAGTGCAAAATAGGTCCCAGTGAGTAGTTTGGGAGAGTAGCTAAAACCTAATGAGGACTCTGAAGGCCCATTTATATGTGGCAATAGACTTGAGAATGGCATGATGAGTTAAAAGACTTGCCAAGAGCTGAATCATCAACAATCATACTAATATTAATAATAATAATAATAGCTTCCCTTTACTGATCACTTGCTATGTTCCAGGTACGGTCCTCAATCAACCCTCAAGATAACCCAGTATAATCCAATTATTTTCTTTATTTTACCATCATTTTTTCCCAATCACCCAGCTAGTAAGTGGTAGAGGTAGGGTTACAAGTCAGGTTTGTTCAACAACTACTTCTGTGTCCTTTTCATTCTAGTGCAATGTTCTCCCAGGAACACATTGAAAACAAATTCTTAAGAACCTTCAGGATATCACGTACAGTGGTTTATGCTATAGTTAATTGCACCCTGCAGAACACACTAAGAGAAAAATGATATATCTGAATGGATTCTCACAGCTCAGAATTAAAAATACAGAAAAATACAATTAGCAACCCAAATGTCTTTAACCCAAAGTAACCTGCAAGAAAATTCCATGTGGAGGCTAATTGTCTTGATAAAGTAATGAATCTATTGTTCACTCTGCATCGGAAAATTTCCAATAAGGTAAAACAGAACTCAAGAGTCAGACCTGATTGTGCTATTTAAGAGTAACACAAACATGCCCTTAACAATAGTGTGCGGAACAGTGCTTTCCAGTTCTAAGAAGTATTTTTTTTAAATTTCAGACTCACGTGAAGGTACAAACAATTAGGTTATGATGTTTGCATTTCTTAGGTAGAGTCCCTCTTATGGTTGTCTGCTGCATCCAAAAGGTGTGCCATGTACCCTTACATTGTGCCCATTAAGTGGCAGCACACCAATCCCCTCTACTCTTCCCCTATTCCTCCTTCCTTGTTGCCCCTCCCCCCAACTTGAATTGAATTGAGTTTTTTCCTTACGTGATCGTGTATTAGTTCATCTACTACCTTCATATTAGTATTGAGTACATTGCTTGCCACAGCCTCCCAAGTGGTTGGGATTACAGGTGCCCACCACAACACCCAGCTGTTGTTTTTTGTTGTTGTTGTTGTTGTTGCAGTTGTCATTGTTGTTTAGCTGGCCTGGGCCTAGTTTGAACCCATCAGCCTTGGTGCATGTGGCTGGTGTCTTAAACACTGTACTATGGGCGCTGAGTCCCATTTTATATTCTTGTTGACAGCATAAGGGAACCAAGATGATATAGGGGAAAGTGGCAGTTTATTTTTGAGTTTTTAAAGACTAAATACTCTGAGTTAAGCCATTAGCCCAGTGCCCGGCACAATTATAGGTGCCCAGCATCAGTTACCTCTAAAAGGGCTATCTTGAATGTTGGAAGCTTTTTGATTCTGGACTAGTTATGAAAACATGCTAAATAAAATATTGAGAAGATCTTTACCTCTGTTCATCATTAGCTCTGCTGGAAAAGATTGGCCTGAACAGAAGCATTCTAAATGGATGGCAAGGAAAAGACTTTACCTAATGAACTTATATTTGAACCTGGGCCTGTGACACGAACTGATTTGCATTTCTTTTTATATGTTAGAGCTTTGACTCTGAGCTCCTAGAAGGCAGGTACTTGGTCATATTTCTCTAGATCTCCTACAGTTGACATAGAGAAGAAACCAAGCTGATACTCACTATATGACTATGGAATGCCTAATTTGACCTGAAGCTTCAGTTTTCTTACAACAAAAATCACTGCCTTGAGCTCTCCTGAAAAGCCTTCTAAATAACTTAAAGGTTTTGGAAGAGTAGGGGAAGGATAAGGAGGATTAAGACAGAGTTTGGATTAAGGTGAAAGTATTCCCTTAGTAATCCAAGAAGGAGAACACTGATTAAACAGAATCATTTTGACTAGCTCTTAAAACAAAAGACTGTATCTGTCTTATTTGCATAATTATTATGTAGCCCAGTGGTTCTTAAAGGGGTGATTTTTCTCCTCGTAGGACATTGGCAATGTCTAGAGACATTTTAGTCATCCTGACTGGGGAGAAGGTGCTACTGGCATCCAGTGAGTAGAGTCCCAGGATGCTGCCAAATACCCTACAATGTCCAAGACAGTCCTTGACAACAAAGATTTATCTGACCCCAAAAGTCAACAGAGCCAAAGTTAAGAAACCCTACTGTAGCCCAACACAGGACCTGGCACTACTGATTGAAGGGAAAAGTAAATATCTCAGCTAATTTTCACAGCAGAAAAGAAGCATTTAGCAAATATGCTCAGTGGGTCTCACTTGTGCTTCCCATGCTAATTTGGTATAATTTTGGGGCCTGATGTCATTCATGATCAAGTATTAGAATATTTTGGTTGATTTATCCTGGTCTTCTATATAGAAAGAAATTACATAACACCACATAAAGATGAAAAATATTAAAGCCCTGGGCATAGGTCAGCTTCTGATTTTCCCAGTGCCTACCCCTTGCCCTTCTCACCAGCAGTGATGATACCAAACAAGAAAGAAAACAAAGTTAAGCTTGCATGTCAAACCTAACCTTCCATCTACCTGCAGAGCTCTTTCTCCTTCATCTTCAAAGCCCTTTCTGATGGCTAGCGGACAGGCAAGAAAAGGATGGCAGGATATCAAAGCATTCACAAGCCCCCTGGTTAGCTTACATATTCCATTCTTGAGACCCCCACCTGCATTCAAAGCACAAGATCCTGTCTTAGCAAAGATTCAAACAAGGAAATGTCAGGACGGAAATTAGCATTGGATGTGCTAAGGAAAAAAGTGAATGTTGTTAGGGGTAGGTGCATGAATGCAGTATTTTTTACCAAGATATCTTCCTGTCCTGAGAAAAAGGGCATTTAGCAAAAAGTGTCTAATGGCTATAGCCTCAGGTATTAGTTTAGAAATGGGTAGTTGTCTAATATAGTCTGAATTAAGAAGTAATCCAAGTATAAGTCTTTTATCAGAAAGAATTTTTCCTGAAACACTGTACCATACGCTACAAAAAGTGAATTAATTAATTTCTTGTCTCTTACCCTGAAGATACAATGCCTCTTCCCTCACTTGAGGCCACTAAGAAAGAGTTACTTGACTTTGGATCAGCAGACATCCTGTATATAAAACTTTCCTCCAATTTGGCATGGAAAACTTTGCAAATCTCAGACGAAAACTCAACTCAATTATGTATACCCTTTACCATACTGTCAACTCAACAGTTCTTCACTCCAAAACTGTGCATTTGTTGTTTGTAAACACTAGCTTTTTCATTCAGCGAGAAACCTTCACTTCTAGATAAGGAATCAATTTCTACAGTCTAGTAAGAATTCACATGTTTGCAAAGATGGCAGAAAACATGCTTTATTGTAAACTCAAGTAATGTCATCCTTGATTGTAGCATATTAATATGGCTCCAAAGTATGTCACTTTTAAAATACTGAACTCAATAGGTGATTTATTTTAATTTTAATTCCTCGTGGTCCAATATTCTTAGTTTACAGAAAAAAAATATTGAGCAAGCATAACTACATTCACGAGGACAAACAACAAAAGAATAAATCTCTCTTGGCAAGGACTTAAACTTTAGATTCAGTATGGAGAAGAAAAATCAATGACACCTTTACAAAGACACGCTGTTTTGTTATCAGTTAAACAGTACGTGATTCTTCATTACTCTATCTATCAAGGGTCATTTTAACCATTTCAGTGATTTATGCCAGTTATTCCAAGAGTGTGAGAGGTGGGGAGACATTTTTCT
This sequence comes from Galagoides demidoff, assembly GCA_963574575.1. NCBI lineage: Eukaryota > Metazoa > Chordata > Mammalia > Primates > Galagidae > Galagoides > Galagoides demidoff. Next base: position 46,958 of record CAUYQV010060952.1, read on the forward strand.
ACATTGAAATAAATTGGGCTACAAAGCCTTGAAGTTAAAAGGGATATATGAAAAGCTCGCAGTGAATTACCACTTCCTGACTGCATTCTGCTCTCCTGATCCCTCCCTGTTGAAGCTTAGTCCTCCCTTGGCTTGCTTAGCACCACGTTCTCTCAGTTCCTTCTATCTCTTCTGAGGTGTCCCTTCTCCTCTATAACACCTTAAAACACTAGTATGTCCCAGTTCTCCTCTACAACACCTCAAAGTGCTGGTGTGCCCCGGCTCTCCACTATAACACTGTAAAGTGTGGTAGGCCCTGGTGATTGTCTATAACACCATAAATTACTGTTGTGCCCCAGCTCTCATCTACAACACTGTAAAATGCTAATGTGCCCTGACTGTCGTCTATGACACTGTAAAGTACTTGTGTGCCCTGGCAATTGTCTACAACATTATAAAGTGCTTGTGTGCCCCAGCTCTTGTCCACAACACTGTAAAGTGCTGGCATGCTCCAGCTCTTGTCTACAACACCATAAATTGCTGATGTGCCCCAGGCCTCCTCTGTAAGACTGTAAAGTACTGTTGTGCCCCTGCTCTCCTCTACAACACCGTAAAGTACTGGTGTGCCCAGGCTATCCTCTACAGTACTGTAAAGTACTGGTGTGTCCCAGCTCTCCTCTACAACACTGTCAAGTGCTTGTGTCCAGGCTCTCTTCTACAACACTGTAAAGTGCTGGTGTGCCCAGGCTGTCATCTACAACACTGTAAGTGCTGGGGTGTCCCTGCTCTCATTTACAACACTGTAAAGTACCTGTGTGCCCCCACTGTTGTCTACAACACTGTAAAGTGCTTGTGTGCCCCAGTGATCATCTATAACACCATAAAGTACTGTTGTGCCCTAGCTTTTGTCTATAACACTGTAAAATGCTGATGTGCCCTGACTGTCATATACAACATTGTAAAGTGCTGGTGTGCCCCAGTGATTGTCTACAACATTATAAAGTGCTTGTGTGCCCAGCTCTCATCCACAACACTATAAAGTGCTGGTGTGCCTCGGCTGTCATCTACAACACTGTAAAGTGCATGTATGTCCCAGCAATTGTCTACAACATTATAAAGTGTTTGTGTGCACCAGCTCTCATCCACAACATTGTAAAGTGCTGGTGTGCCCCAGTTCTCATCTATAACACTGTAAAATGCAGGTGTGCCCCAGCAATTGTCCACATTATAAAGTGCTTGTGTGCCCCAGCTCTCATCTACAACATTGTAAAGTGACGGTGTGCCCCAGCTCATGTCTACAACACTGTCAAGTGCTGGCATGCCTTGGCTCTCATCTACAACACCATAAATTGGTCATGTGCCCCAGGTCTCCTCTGTAACACTGTAAAGTGTTGATGTGTCCTGGCTCTCCTCTACAACCCTGTAAAGTGCTGGTGTGGCCAGACTCTCCTCTACAATACTGTAAAGAGCTGGTGTGCCCCAGTTCTCATCTACAACACTGTAAAGTGCTGGGGTGCCCTGGTTTTCCTCTAAAACACTGTAAACTGCTGGTGTGCCCCTGCTCTCCTCTACAACATCATAAACGGTTGGTGTGCCCAAGCTCTTAACACCGTAAACTGCTGGTATGTCCCAGTTCTCCTCTACAACACTTTAAATTGCTGGTGTACCCAGGCTCTCCTCTACTACAAGTGACGTTCTGGTGTGTCCCAGCTCTACTCTACAACACCATCAAGTGCTGTTGTGCCCTGGCTCTCCTCTACAACACTTTAAAGTGCTAGTGTGTCCAGGCTCTCCTCTCCAACACTGTAAAGTGCTGGTGTGCCCAGGCTGTCATTTACAACACTGTAAAGTACTGGGGTGCCCCAGCTCTTATCTACAACACTGTAAAGTGCCTGCATGCCCCGGCTGTCATCTACAACACTGTAAAGTGCTTGTGTGCCCTGGTTCTTGTCTACAACACCATAAAGTGCTGCTGTGTCCTGGCTCTCCTCTACAACACCATAAACTGCTGGTGTGCCCCTACACTGCTCTACAACACTGTAAAGTACTTGTGTGCCCTGGTTCTTGTCTACAACACCATAAAGTGCTGCTGTGTCCTGGCTCTCCTCTACAACACCATAAACTGCTGGTGTGCCCCCACACTGCTCTACAACACCATAAATGGCTGGTGTGCCCCAGTCCTCATCTACAATACCGTCAAGTGCTGGTGTGTCCCACCTCTCCTCTACCACACTGTGAAGTGCTGGTGTGCCCTGGTTCTCCTTTACAACACTGTAAATTGCTATTGTGCCCAGGTTCTCCTGTATAACACCATGAAGCGCTGGTGTGTCCCGCTCTCCTCTATAACACCGTAAATGGCTGTTGTGTGCCGAATTTCCTCTACAACACCTTAAAATGCTTCTTTACCTACTTTCTTCTCCTCTGTTCTCTGGCGTTGCGCTGGTAAGTTTTAAATGTCTGCTACCAGCCTAGAACTCATTCCTGAGCATTTGAAAAGCAAGAACATATAACATCTGACACACAGAAAAGATGCTCAGTAAATACTGAGTGAGCGAATGAATGAAAAGTAAATTAAAATGGATTACTAGCACTTGAGTTAGAGACATGTAGAAGAAAGCAGAGTTGTCCTACACAAACTCATCCCAGAACGTTTAGTGCCACCTTGCCTTACCAGTTGACTGCAGTTGTATGACTGATCCCAAGCAAAATCAGCAATGCCCAGCCTAGATCAGCAGAACCACCGAACCAACCTATAGCCTAAGAGAAATTAAAATTTGTTGGTGTTTTAAGCCACTATGCTTTAACGTGATTTTAAATTCAACACAATCTTACTAATCAACTAGTTCAAAGCCTGCTTTTCTTACCAGTCTTGAGTTCCTCCTTGAGGGCAGAGATAGTATTTGTCTTGTCATGATATGCTCAGTAATCACCATAATACTTGGCTTGTACAAGATACTCAATCTATACCTGTCCACAAATATATCAATTCTGCTAAGGGTGATTAGAAACATTTAGTCCCTTGTTGCCTGGAATTAAGGCAAATGGCCCCTCGAAGTTGGAATATCAAAATGTGTGAAATGAATAAATCATTTTTAATGATAAATACCTATTAAACACTCTTGCCAGACAGTGTGTTATGTTTGTGGTATCTATTTAATGAAGCTCTATTCAGTAGGGATACAATAAAGACTGCATGTTTAAATACAGTCCTGATTTGGAAGACAGGGTGATCTAAGACACCAGTAGCCACCCCAAAGAAAAAGCTGTACTAGAGGCAAAGGTTCACAAATTATTCTGTTTTGCTTTTTTTTTCCACCTCCCTCACAGAATATTCTGGGTATATTTAATCAATTATCTACTAAGTGAACAGCTAACCATGCATGCCAATTGGAGATTTACTGAATTAGTTCATGAATTTTCTATGAATCTTCTTACATGGAATAAAAATGCTATCTTCTCAGAGAAAAACTGAGTCAGTGCAGAGGAAAAATGGCTGAAAAAGGAACACAAGAAAAAAGTGAGTGGCTGGCAGCTTACATAATCCCGACTTTTTGAAATGCCCTTTGTTCTTTCCTTGTTGCTTGAAAAGAACCAGATTCTGCTCACAGCCTGAGGCAGCCTGCTAGACAAATGTTCTCTTCTGTGAATGACTTGCTTGAACCCGTATTATCCTGTAGAGGTCTGTGATTAGTCTGGGCTTTGCTGGGCTGTATGTATCCTAGAAAGGACTCCAGTAGAGGGACTGTGTGAGCTCTACTACTCCTCTGCTTGTATTTTTTCTCAATACTCCTATTTTAAATGGGGGTATGGGTCCATTTGCGTATGTGTGTGTGTCCACACCTTCGTTGAATGAGAACTAGAGACCACAAAGGGTCACATTTACCTTGGCCCAGTGTCTTTTCCTTTTGGTAGGGACAGAATCAACTGTGCCACAATGAGGGCAATGGTAAGTGAGTGGTAGATTTCATTTGAAATAGCTCCTGTCTCATTGAGGTTCTCTAAGAAGGGTCTGTATTTAATACAGGGGAAGTCACCTGTGCTCACACAAGGACAGACAGAAAGAGAAAATATTCTCAATATGGATGTGTTAGTCCCTACAATCATCTTGTATTTGTGGACAGACTATCCTTAAAAGGGGCTCCCCCTCTTACTGCACAAGATCACTACAAACCAAGGTGGGCCCCAAAATCCAGAGGAAGAAAGGAACTTCTGAGCTCTCACTGAGAGTACCCAAATCTGGATGACCTAAAACAGGCCTTTTCTACTTGTGTGGACCCCACCTCAGAAACGTGGTACTTCCAGAACTCTTCCCTTTTCTTGGAGTGGCATCTCATGGCAGAGTCAGTTAAGACTACTGTAAGGAGTCAGTGGTTCTATGAGCTAAAGTAGGAGTTTGAAGCATCACTCCATTTGCAGAATAAATGACTGTAGTGAGTAGATATTTATTTAGGGAATAAAGGGAAGGAACATGTGACAAATCTCAGGAATGCAGCTATGTTTTGCCCCTTGCCTAATGTATATTCCAATATTTAAGTCAGGATATGGGAAACACACAGTCCTACATTGGGTGCACTAGGTAAGTGCACTTTGTTGAGAGGCTAAAGATAGTGTGCTACAGCTTTGACCTAAAGGTTAGCTCTCACCAGCAGTGGGGGAGATAGCACTAAGCTCTTCCTCATATCTTATGCCTAAAAAGAAGGACTCAGGGTATAGGAAGATCTGAGGCAGTAGGCAGGCGTCCTCAAACTATGGCCCGTGGTCCACATTCGGCCCACCTAGGACATTTATCCGGCCTCCTGGGTATTTTTGCTGCCACTGCCTGTCCTGCTTAGCAGCTGACTCGCCCTGGGGCCCACAGTGAACTGGCCCCCGTTTAAAAAGTTTGAGGACCCCTGCAGTAGAGGGTGGTAAAAAGATCATGCTTGGGAATTAAACAGACTTGCCTTCCAATCCTAATTATGACACTGATTAGCTATAGGACTTTGAACAAGTTATTTTCCATCTCTGCACTCCAATCTCCCCAAACTTATGGGGTGGTTGGGATGATTAGCAACAATAAACCTGAAGTATCTGGCACATACAAGATGTTAAAAATTGATATCTAAGCATCAAGATAAACTTCCTGAACAGAATATATCATAAAAATTCCTGGGACCTCACTTGTCATGCTTTTAGAGAGAAATGGGCCATTGTGTGCAATCCGGCTCCTTGTGAAAGTCACAAAGAACAGTATCCTGACAGTGACCCGACCCAGATTGGTAGGACTTTCTGCTAATGTGCCTTAAGTCACTGATCACTACATAATGAAGAGTTTCCCATGCAGGGACTTAGGTCACCAGATGGTGAGACAAGGTTTTGAGGTAGAAGGACAATTAGCCTGAGGTGACCAAGAACTGCTCTGCAGCTGAGAAGCTTACACCAGCACAGTGAACAAATCTCAACTCTGACATTGCAGGTTGTTAGGTATTTTGACCAAGTCACATTTGATGACAATTGGCCCTGAGAATATTTTAAAATTAAATCTGGCTATTTCCCTTTTCTCTCAGGAACAAGCCACCTCTTTAATATATTTAAATAATGATTAATAAATAATTATATGAATAATAATATATTCAAATAATATTTAATACATTGTTTTTCCCAACTGCAGGCACAAGGTTCCTCCACCTCTGGCGACTTAGTAGACCAAGCAATGTGTTTCAATCAGATGTCACTGGCATAAATAGAGAACAAAGCCAAAGCTCCTTCTGGGTCACCCTTGATTTGAGATACATTCTCTTATACCTGAAGGACTTTGGAATGAGACAAGCTGCATCTGAGTACTGGCCTTACTATTTCTCACCCTATGACCCTGGGCAAGTTATTTCACTTGAGTCTCAGTTTCCCTAGCCATAAAATGGGTTGGAAAAAATACCCATCTATTTATCTCCAAGGATTCTTGTGAGAATTAATGCTAGGTAAAGTGCTTGTGGCATTGTTGGGGATCAGAAAGATATACTACCCCAAAAAGTGGAACCTTGGACATGCTAAGAGATCTGACAAGCTGCCTCAGAATTACAGTCCCTCTAACCTTGTCTCCTCCAACCCAAGTGAAGGGAGGGACTCTCTGGAATTTCATTATCTGAAAAAGAAAGTTTCACCTCACCAAATGCAATTGTGTTACAACTCCTCCTCCCTAGAAATTCCATCAAATAACTAGGGAAGCTCACCCACTGGAAAAGAGACTGGAACTCATCACCATGTCCAGACAGACTTTATAGACTCTTCTAGGGAAGCTCTAAGAGATCACCTAAGAAACTTTATCTGCAAAAGACAACCTTTGCTCCTGTGAATAATGTCTGAGCTTGGCTCAGGGCCTGTGGCTCAATCAGCTAAGGCGCCAGCCACGTACACCTAAGGTGGCGGGTTCGAATCCCCAGCCCAAGCCTGCCAAACAACAATGATGGCTGCAACCAAAAAAATGGCTGGGCATTGTGGTGGGTGCCTGTGGTCCCAGCTACTTGGGAGGCGGAGGCAGGAGACTCGCTTGAGCCCAGGAGTTGGAGGTTGCTATGAGCTGTGATGCCATGGCACTCTACCCAGGGGGATAGCTTGAGGCTCCATCTCAAAAA
>CAUYQV010060957.1:0-43947 GCA_963574575.1 Galagoides demidoff
CTCAAACGAGTCTCCTGCCTCCGCCTCCCAAGTAGCTAGGACCACAGGCGCCTGCCACAACGCCCGGCCATTTTTTGGTTGCAGCCGTCATTGTTGTTTGGCGGGCCGGGCTGGGGATTCGAACCCGCCACCTTAGGTGTACGTGGCTGGCACCTTAGCCGATTGAGCCACAGGCACCGAGCCCTTGTACCTGGATATTGATGTCTTTCTCTAGTTTTGGAAAGTTGTCTACCATTATTTCTTTGAATAAACTCCAACCCACCCACCCCACCCCCCGTACCTCCCTTTTAAAGCCAATAACTCTAAGATTTTCTCTTTGGGGGCTATTTTCTACATCTTGTAGATGTGTTTCATTATTATTTATTCTTTTTTCTTTTTTCTCTTCTGACTGTGCATTTTCAAATGGTCTTCAAGCTCATAAATTCTCTCTTCTGCTTAGTCAATTCTGCTGTTAAGAGATTCTGATGCATTTCTCTGTCAATTGAATTTTTAAGTTCTGGAATTTCTGCTTGATTTTTAAAAAGCTATTTCAATCTCTTTGTTATATTTCTTTAATAGGTTTCTGAATTTCTCCTCTGTGTTGTCATGAAGTTCATTGAGTTGCCAGACACCTATTTTGAATTCATTATCTGAAAGTTCACACATCTACATCACTCTGGGATTAATCACCTTATTTAGTTCATTTGGTGGGGTCATGTCTTCCTGGTTGTTCTTGATGCCTATAGATATCTGTTAATGTCTGGGCATTAAAGAATTAGGTATTTATTTTAATCTTCACAGTCTGGGCTTGTCTGCACCATCTTTTTTGAGAAGGCTTTTCAGATACTCAAATAGAATTGGAGTGGTCTAATGTTGCGGTCTAACCCTCTAATCACTGAAGCTATATCCACATGAGAGATTCCCCAAGGTTATAAGGCTATAACTCTTATACGCCCCTGGTGGTACCACCTTGGTGAACTTGGATAAAATATGGGACCATTTCCTGGATTACCAGGCAAAGTATCTCACTCTTCCCTCACTCTCCATGTTGGGCTGCTGGAGTTGGGGGAGAAGTGGGGCACTTCCTCATAGCCACCAACGCCAAGTCACACCTGAAGCCAGCCCAGTCTCACCCAGAGGCTGCGATGACTGTTGCCTGGCTACCAATGATGTTTATCAAAACCCAAGGGCTCTTTAGTCAGTAGGTGGTGAATCCTTCCAGGACTGGATTCTTTCCTTCAGGGCAACATGTTTCCTTCTGGCCCAGAATGGGTCCATAAATACCATCTAGGAACTAAGGCCTGCAATCAGGACTTCAGGTTCTGCTTGGTATTTTATTTTACTCCAGCTATGCTGATACCTAAGTTGCAAAACAAAGTCCTTTGAGCTCTTCCCTTTCCTTTGCCCAAGAGGAAGAAGACTCTTCCTGAGTTACAGTGCATGAAGTTAGGGGAGGGGTGACACAGATACAGGGTTGGTTATAGTTGCTGGTGTCTCACCGAATTACGTGCACCTCAAGTCCCCTGGCTCTGAGCCAGCATAGCTGCAGGAATTGCCCAAGGACTGCAGCCCTGGTGGCCTGATGACTGCCTTATGAATTTAGTCCAGGTCCCAGCTGCTCTATCTCAGGTAGTAGTGGGCCTAGCAGGAACTAAGGCTTCAGGGCAGCTTTCCCTCTTGGCCACGCTGGCTTAAAGGCTCCCTCCTTGGTGCCAGTGGAATCTGACCTGTGTTGTAGTCCCTGTGCCAGGTTGGCCCTGAGTTTCAACGCAAAGCTCTACAATCACTTCACTCTTCCTCCTCAGGGCACATAAAACCTCTCTGCCCTCAGCATTGGGAGTAGGTTGGAATAGGCAACACAGGACTGTCTTTTTTGCCCTCCTCAGTGCCTCTTTCCTTGATATAATGAGAAAATTAAGTAGTATGACCTCTCACCTGATTTTTGGTTCTCCTAAAAGTGTTTGTTTGCATGGGTAGTTGTTGAATTAGGTATTTCTGTGGAGGGACATCCCTGGAGGTTTCTATTTGTCCATCTTGCTCTGCCCCCCCCTCCTTATTTTAGAGACAAGGAAATTGAATTTCAGACCAATTAAATAATCTCTCAATCTCACTTTGAATGAATATAAGTTCTGATGTTGGACTTCAAAGAGCTACAGCGGCTCTTCTACATGTTAACCCTTAAGTTAATTCCCCCTGCCACCCCGTCATCCTGGTGTCAAGAGAGCTTCCCTTGTCCCTGAATCACAGTGGCAGTGGCACTGCTGAAGAAATCCTCGCTAACTTGGGGAGGGCTCCTTCTGTGTTGCACTCCCTCCTGGCTCACAACTCCGGCCTACCCTATAACCTTGCAGAACTGTCAGACTCTGGTAGCCACAGGATGATGGGGTGAGAACTCTTTGAAAACGATTAAGTTTTCCTTTCTAGATCTACCCATTGTTGTGTTTTTGTTTTCATTTTTATACATTTTCTTCCCCACCTCCCTCCAGTTTTATTGAGGCATAACTGACAAACAAAAATAGATTATATGTACCACATACAACATGATGCTTTGGCCCACAGTTGTTTTTAACCAACGCATGGCTCTCTGTCTTTTAATTGGTGACATCTGTATGTTCACCAATTAACTGATATATTTGGACTTATTTCAACTACGTTTCTTCTGTGTTCTACTTGCTATGCTTTGCCTTTTCTTCTCTCTGACTCTCTCTGCTTTTTAGTTTTTTATCCCCACTTCTTACCTCTACAGATTTGGCAATAAAACAGTCTAACTCTTCAGTGGCCCTTAAACTTGAACATGTAACACAGAAAGCTGGAGACTTCTCCACATAGATTGCTGGAACCCTCACTCAAGAGTTTCTGATTTAGTAGATCTGAGGTAGACTCTGAAATTTACATTTGTGATAAAGTCTCCAAATGACTCTGATGCTATTCCTTTGGGGCCATACTTTAAGAACCACTGTTTCAGAACAAAGATGGCCAGTCAAGATACCTTGAAAAATATTGAAAAGTATTACTCTTCTCCCTCTCCAAACTACACCTACTTGCAAAATTTTGCACTCAACTTTTGGGATGTGTAGTCCCTCTACTCCATGCTAATCCACAGATTCTCTAGGAGTCCCTGGGGATCTCCAGGGAAGATCTTCTGCCTGAGAGAATATTTTATTATTTGAGGAAACTCTGATATTAGTATGCAGGATTTACAGTCTTAGGCTTCTGCAACAGCTCAAGTGTATACCTGCAAGTCTTGGTTTAGCAATAGATAGTAACTAAGCATTTAGCATGTGCCGAAGTGATGGAAATAAAGTCCTGTGCTTCTTAGAAGACTCATGTGGCAAGTACACGGGAGGTGAACCACAGTAATTACAGCTCTGTACAATAGTCACAGAGAGAGGGACAGTAATAAGAGTACAGTCACAAAGGCTTCCACCCCAGGTCCCACCAAGCCCCTGGGACAACCCCAACCATTCTTGAAAAAAAGCCTGTATCTCTGGTCTCAAGCTATGTGCTTATTTAGGTTCTCTTTTTGTGATTTGTGTGCTTGACCTTTCCACACAAAGTTCCTTCTGCATTTGATCTCCATGCTATGAGGCCAAATAAGTGAAGCATTTACACAAGAAGGTCACAGAATGTTTCCTGGAGGAAAAAGTGGTGTTGAAACCAATTCCTGGATGATGAACAAGCCTCAGGCCTAGGGACATTTGAGGAAGGGGTCAATACATGTAGGCAGGGAGAACAGTAGGTCCAAAGGCCTAAAGGTGAAAGGCAGGCGAAAATGTTAGGAACTTTTTTTCCTAAAAAAATGTTGAGACACTCTAGGATTTTAAGGAGGAGGAGAGAGAAGGGCAGAGCGGCATCATGAGCTTGTGAAGCCAGAGCGGAGCCCAGGAGGTCAAGGCTCTAAACGGGACCAGGGAGCCACTGCCTGTGTGGCTGTCCCTTTTCTACCACACCCTTCATTCAGCCTGACTGGGACCTGTGAGCCTGGTTATCCACTGTCACCCTTGGGCCAGCAGGGTGGCTCTTGCTGCTTTATAAATGAATTCTCATTTTTATGTTTGATTTCATGTCCTCATCAAAGGCGTTTGATTTACTCTGCTGGCTTCTTATATGGCCTCAAAGAATGTCTTTTTTTTTCTTTGATAGCTTCAGTTTCAAGAAGCAAAGAAATTAGGCAAAGGTCAAAAGGCCACTTTGTTAGGTGGCAGAAGAGGAACAGCAGGGCGTGCACAGTGAGGGTTGGTGGGGAGAGCCCTCCAGGAGCCTAGGAGGGGAGTGGGGGTCACAAAGCCACCTCTGCCTAGCTCCCCAGGCCACCTCTGCAGGAAGGAAGAGAGTTGTCAGACAGGCTGGATGGCAACTAGAAACTGCTGTGACAAGGAGGAGGAAGTCAGGGACTTGACCTAAGTGCAGAGGAGGGAACATCTTGAAATTCTTAAGAATTCTTTTCTTTGAACTCCTGTTTCCTAAGGAAGCATGACAAGACAGTGGAGGCTGCTGGGGATGTGGGGCCTCTGCTAACATGTGGTCCTGTCTCTGGCCATCCCCCTGACTCCCAACGTGTTCTTCACCACCTGTTCCTTCCCCCCTTGCACCCTGGCCCTACTGGTCCCCCTCTCCCTGCCCTTGCCTTACTCTAGCTCGCACCCTCCCCGACCCCCCGCCCCTGAGTGACACTGAAGGGGGAGGCCCCTGTTTCACCACTGACAGCCCTCCACCTGAAGGGCCTAGGCATACGCCTGGGAAGGCCTGGTGTCTCAGGCCTTTCAGTGCTGCTATAACAACAGAATACCTGCCACTGGACTATTCGTAAAGAGCAGAAGTTTATTCTCACACAGTCCTGGAGTCTGGAAAGTCCAAGATCAAGGCACCTTCCAGCATTAGGTGCAGGAATCTTACTTCCTCCTCACTTAACAGAAGGTGGGAGAGATGAGACACCGAACCCACCCCCGCAAGCCCCTTTTGTAGTGGCAGGATGCCACCCAAACACCTCTCAAAAGGCCCCACCTCCCAGCACTGTCACACTGGGGAATAGGTTTCCAACACATGGATTTTGGAGGGGACAAAAACATTCAAACCACAGCAGCTGGCACATACCTGTGGCATCTCGGTGCAGAGCAAGGCAGCAGCTGTCAGCCCTGGCAGCAAGGGCAGCTCAGAGGGGCCTCCTGCCCTTGCTAGTCAGGGTACAAAGTGCATCCCAGTGCAGGTGGCAGTCCCACTGAGGTCAGCCATTGGCTACGAGTGGGGGATGTTAGCATCTCAGCAACTGAACCCCCCCAACTGATGATGGGTCATTAAGGACATCCAGGGAACAGATTATTGATGTCCACCAGCACTGGAGTGCTGAGAGCAGAGTGAGAAATAAGCATGGGTTGTATTCTACCACTGAGAGTGGGGTGACTGTCACCCCACATGACCTGACCCACTGTGCGGCTTTTCCAGACTTTCACTTCTCCACCCATAGCCCCCACCTTGGCCTGTCCCCATGTGCTCTCAGGCGTTGCCTTCTTGTCACTCTGCAGACAGAGGCCGCAGGACAAAGCCCTTGACTTTGTTTTCAAGCACCCGGGAGTATGTCTGCAAGCCCACCTCTGCCTCCTCTCCCAGCTGCCTTCCAGCTCCTGCCCCCTTCATCCCCTCCTCATCCTCAGGGGCAGAGCTCCACCCTGGTCTGCTGCTTGCTCATATTTTAGCCTCTCTCTACCGGCTCATTCCTCTCAGCATCTAAACCTCCATTTCTATCCCTTCTTGGACTTTGGCTAAGATCAAGTGTGAACCTCGATTGCTTCCCTCTGAAAAAAAATTCACCATGTCAAATCCTATATCCCTTTTAATAGTCAAGGTTCTTGGAGAACCGATGTCTCGTTCTTGTGCTTGTTCAGTATACATTACTGAGTTTGTATTTCTATGCCGGCTACTCCACTGGTGGTTGTGGCTACAGAAGATGGACGTGCTGAGGTCCCTGTCTTTAATGAGGAAAAGAGGGACACCGGGGGTGAACACTGACTGCGGGTGTCCTGCTGACATCTCACAGGGTGCTGAGGGCTGAGGGGAGAGAGGGAACCACGTGGTCTCAATCCCAGCAGGGCAGAGGGCTTAGGGATGGCTGGAGTCTCAACTGTCCAGTCTGATGGGCTTATATGCCACACCAAGGAGTCCCAACCTTATTCTGAAGGCTGTGCAGGGCCACTTTGTAATTTGATTTGTGCCTGTAAAAGATTCCTCTGTTCTGTTCGAAGTTGAGGTAGCAAATATGGGAAAGACAGTTAAGGTGGGAGGCGGCATGGAAAACAGGGAATGGATCAAGAGATCCTAAGGGCACAGGTCAACAGGACTGGCAATTGGCTGGACTACATGGTGTGAAAAAGAGGGTGCAGACAGTGATGCCCCCCAATTTCCAAGGGGACCTTCTCCCAGACAGGTGTGCCCCAGGGGCAGTCAACGTTCCAGAGGCAGCAACTGCACTTTCTATTGGCTTTCATCCCTCTCCCCACTGCACCTGCTGCGATGACGGGAGCCCCAATAGCTGCCAAGGTGACAAGTGCAGTGACAAGCCCTGGTCCTTATTTTACTTTCCTGAGACAACCTGAAATGCTGATGTCAGGTGCTACATCATCAGTCACATCCCAAAACCCAGCTCATCACCTTCTCCCCAAAATCCGCTGCCCTTGTATTCCCCCGGAAATGAGGCTCCCCCTCTGGCCCTGCAGGCCAGTCAGAACTCTGGAAGTCCCTCTCACTTGCCTTCCACATCTGACGGGTCATAGCATCCTGTGGATTCTCTCTCACAGATATGTCTTCAATCTGCAGCCCACTCTTCCCTTGTGAGGGGGAAGCTTTGGTGCAGGCCATAGCTGTTAGTCCCAGGGTCTCTGCAGTCGTCACCTCACTGGTCCCCATGCTCCCTGACCTGCCCTCCTTCACTTGCCCTTTCCCCCACCCCCTGAATCATCTTTTTCCAGTGAGAATAGGATGTGTCCTATCCCTAATTAGAATATTTCAATCTTTTTTTCTTTTGAGACAAGAGTCTTACTACGTTGCCCTCGTTGGAGTACTGTGGCATCACAGCTCACAGCAACCTCAAATTCTTGGGCTTAAGTGATTCTCTTGCCTCAGCCTCCCAAGTAGCTGGGACTACAGGTGCCACAACACCTGGCTGTTTTTTTGTTGCAGTTGTCATTGTTGTTCAGCTGGCCGGGGCTGGTTTCGAACCCGCCAGCCTTGGTGCACGTGGCCAGTGACGTAATCACTGTGCCACGGGTGCTGAGCCGGTTTCAATCATTTTTTATAACACTCAAAACACACCTCCAACACCCCAGCTCAGCTCACAAGCCACTTCGGGATCAGCTCACTTGTCTCTAGTCTCATCTCTTCTTTCTTCCTCATACCCAGCTGCTGAGACCCTTCTCCCCCCCACCCAGGCTTTCTCACTGGGATGGCTCCACACTGTTCCGGCCTGGGCAGTGCTTACCTCCTTCCTTCTTCTAGGATCTAGACTCTGATTAACACTTACTAGTCCTTCCAAATTCAGCTCAGCTCTCAACCTCTTGTTCTCTGAGTCCTAGTTCTGAATTCCAGGTCCCTCCTCAGGGCCCCTGGGCGTCTGGGGCCCCCCCACCATGGAGCTCAGCAGCAGTGCTGTAGCAATTGTGTGCCCATCTGCCTCTCACTAGAGCTAGACTTGGTTTCCTACATCTGGTAAAGTATCCGGTGGGGAACAAGCGTTAAATGACCAAATGCATAGAGGGGTTGCTAGTCCATGCACAGTCCTTTGTATATGTACACAAAAATGTCACCATTTGTTTGGTCTGTAAATAACCTAGTCATTTTATTTTCTCATGCCCCTATCTGATGGGGACTGGGGACATTTTAATAAAATGTCTGAGCTGCGTGATGGCTGAGTCCACCTGATCATTTAAATTGTTTCTCCAGGTGGTGCTTTGCTACTCTTACATCATCGCTCCATCTCTCAGATGACCTTGAGTGGCGTCTGATGTATGGACAGAGATATGTGACTTATTGGCGTGTGGCAGTGAAGGAAGAGAGGGCCCTGGGCTTCTGCAAGTGTGAGGGTGTCTGTGCTGAGGCACTTGCTGGCCTCTGGTGCAAATTCCCTCATCTGCCTGGGAAAGAGCTGCTTTCCCACTTGCGTCTGAGTCTGTGGCTGGGGAGTTCATGGTGTGCCCCTCTGCTGCTTTGCGGACAATGATCCCCGGTGCCCAGGTCGACTCCATCTTCCCACCCTTCCCACTGACGGCTGATACCTTAGTATCCTCAGTAAGAAAATCAGTAACTAACATTCCCAAGGCTCTTTGTGGGGCCTTTTATCAAGGCTCCCCACAATATATTCTCATCCTCAAACTGTCTTCCAAATAGTCACAATGGGAAACATTTTGCCTGGCCTTACCTTCTGTGGATCTGGATTATTAACATGATGCTGATACGCCCTCCTCCTGAAATGTCACTCTGTTGGCCCCAGCTGAGCACCCCTGATAGTGAATGTCAGCCCATCAATAATGCCCAGGCTGCTATCAGGTACCATCAAGTCCCCAAGTCCTCTGTGTAAGAAACACCAAAAAATTCCTGTTCCCAAGGGAAAAGATTTCACCCAACATTCCTAGTAAAATCTAGTAAATAGAGGTATGAGTCACTTCGTGGAGTGCTCTGGAGAAAAGGTCAATGAATAAAGACTCTTTTGTGAGTCATCAAGTTACATTGCTAGGGGTGAACCATCCGAAAGCAGTTTCCACAAAGGCAATCTGAGAGCTGTGTCAAATATTTTCTCTTCCTTTAGAACACGTGTTAGAGGAAGTTCATGGCCCTGGTATGCATGGCACTGTGGTGAAACATTTGCTCTGGGGCCCCTCTGTTGCCTCATCAGCCTGGGGTTCCCAGGTAGCCACAGGTCTGAGATGGCCTGGACAAGGGAACACGGAAGGTTGGAAGAACAAGAGCAGGAGAAAGGACAAGAGTTGGGAAATGCGGACAAGTGAAAAACCAATGAGATAGTAACAAAGAGATGATGGGAACATGGTACCCTTCTTGACCCTGTTTTGGTCCTCCAGTCGGTCCAGATTAACCCTGACATCCCACCTCCCACATGCCCACGGCGTCACACCTGCACAACACATGAGGGCTTGGCGGTTAAGATCCGTTTTGGCACCAAAGAGAAGAAGGTCTGGCGATAACAGGAAAGACCCCTATGTAAATGGGATTAGGCTTTGCATTTGAATCCAGAGATTGGATAGGACATCTCTAGAAGGGTCAAAACGCTGGCGTTAGGAAAAAAAGGAACCTGAGAGAAGAAGAGAGAGAGAGAGAGAGAGAGAGACTGCTCAAGATGGGGACAGGAGTCTTTAAGAGATGAAGGAAAGTTGAGAGACGTTGGACACCTTCCCTTCCTCAGCCCAAAGTCTCTCACTTTGTCACCCTCTGTAGAGTGCAGTGGTGTCATGGCTCATAGCAACCTCAACTCTTGGATTTAAGCAATTCTCTTGCCTCAGCCTCCCAAGTAACTGGGACTACAGGTGCCCACCACAACGCCTGGCTATATTTTTCTTGTAGTTGTCATTGTTTTGTTTGGCAGGCCCATCTTGGGTTTGAACCTGCCAGCCTTGGTATATGTGGCTGGTGCCCTAACTGCTGAGCTATAGGCGCCAAGCCAGCACCCAGCTATTTTTAGAGACAGAGTCTCATTCTGGCTCAGGTTGGTCTTGAACTTGTGAGCTCAGGCAATCCACCTGCCTCAGCCTCCCAGAGTGCTGGGATTATAGGCCCAAGCCACTGTACCTGGCCATAACTTAAATTTTTTAAGGAATTAGAATAGATATAGGAAAACTCACTGATTTCCTTATGCCTTTAATATCACACACACACACACACATACTCACACGCACAGTCTTGCTAACCTAAGTCAAATAGGTATATTTTTTTCTCTCAAAACACAGTCTAATTAGACAAAGGGTACAATCATTTCCATAACACAGGTGAAAGCAACTTATCAGTCACCTGCGTTTTTATATCCTCAATGCCTACCTAGTGCAGTGTTAAATATCAATGTTTGTTAAATGAATGAATAAAAAGTTTTTGACAAAAAGTGTGATAGCTTTTCCATGATTTCAATACCAAATGGTGAAATGATTCCAAAGATCAGTTAATACTGTGTGCTGTTGAAACAGCATTGGCGTGCCTGCGGGCACACGTAAGAAGACCCCAAATGTTCACACAAAGAAGAGAAGTATGTCAGAGAGAGATGGGAAAAAAATAATAAAGAAGAAAATTTTCTTGTTTTCTTATTATTTATTGGGGAAAAAAATAATAAAAAAGAAAATCTTCTCTTTGGGATCTTTGGTTTCACCTTTCTGCTTCGTTGCCTCCCACCGTGCCAGCAATCTCTCCTTCTCCTAAAGTCACATCTCTTTATAGTCTCCCATTCCCAGAGCCCATTCTTTTTATGTTTCTCTTTTTAGTAAAATAAGAAAAGCAGAGTAGTTTATAAATTCACTCATACTAAAATATGAATGGTTGTTACCATTTTTTTAGAATGAGCTCGCTGAAGCGTATTTCTGTTTTAGTAGAGGAGGACGGATGGATTACAACCTGGCACTCCTGGAATTAGGAAGCACTATGGAGATGGGGGAGGGGCATTGCTGGTCCTCTAAAAACAAGAATCACCCCTCTTTGGAGTAGAATAACTTCACTGCCCAAGCGGGGGCCAAGGAGGCCTTGTCGTAGGAACTGCCATACCCTTTCTTCCTTGTCACATCCCCCAGATAAACTCAATATACACAGAGAGAGCCAGAGACACAGAGAGAGAGACACAGAGACAGACACAAAGACAGGCGCCGAGAAAAACAAGCAACACACTAATCAGAGGGGACTGATCCAATTGAGAGCTCATGTCTGAATTCCAAGCCGCGAGTGGGGCTCTGCTCTCTCTTTTCCAAGGGGGAAGCGGCCAGGCCTGGGTGAGTTGAGGTGAGAGGAGCACTTGTGGCTGACTGACCACTCTGCTGCACCCTCTCAGTCCAGGCCCCACACACTGGACCCCACCTCGGGCCACTCTGACAGCAGACCTACATTTTAAATCTGTCATTGGCTTGTCTTTTGTGCTCAGGGTATAAGCTGCCAAGTCAAGTCATTCTCTTGGTTTTGAAGGGATTGGCTGGCCTGGTTGACGATTAACCAGCCAAGCAGCATTGGCCGAGCTCTACACCCAAGCCCCAGAGCAGGGCCTTTGAAACACATAAAAACAAACGGAAGGCGGTAGCAAAGCTGGAGATTGAGGACCCTAAAACCTAGAAAGGTGACCAACAAAAGGAAGCAGATCCAGAGGAAGCAATGCTGGAGATTGAGGACCCTGATACCTAGAAAGGTGACCAACAAAGGGAAGCAGATCAGAAAGTGCTCCCTCGCCACTGCCATCTTTAAAAATTAGTCAAATTTAACTGTTGCAAAAATTGCAACAAATAGTTAAAGAGAAAATCTTCCAGATTTCCACTCATCCTCAACTTAGATTTTGCATATTTCCTCAAGGAGTACCACAAATTTTCTTCCCAATTACCCAAACAAATAATTCAATACAATTATATGTACATTGTGTATTTGTGTGCACGTGTATGTGCACGGGTACACGTGCCTTCCAGGAAATACTTCTTTACCCCACCAGGAATTGTGTTCAGCCTAACATACCCTGCTAAAGCATTAAG
Source organism: Galagoides demidoff (assembly GCA_963574575.1). Classification (NCBI taxonomy): domain Eukaryota; kingdom Metazoa; phylum Chordata; class Mammalia; order Primates; family Galagidae; genus Galagoides; species Galagoides demidoff. The sequence continues at coordinate 11,688 of CAUYQV010060957.1, forward strand.
AATCTTTACTACATAATCTTTGAATTATCATCTGCATTTTTCTTAGCCACAGTGCTGAGCAGAGTCATTACTCAATTGAGACAGCTGTCATTTTTATTATTTTATATTTTCATCTTATTTTTTTTTCATCCAGAAGGGTAAGACTTCCTCTTAGTAAAAGGAAATTGCTACAATAAAATCCCAGCAGTGCCCAGGTAGAGTCTCAGCACATCCCTCTGTTTCCTTTCTCTCTGTGTTCACCTTTCTCCCTCTTCATCCTCTTCTTTCCTTCTCCTGTGCTTTTCCCCATCTCCTACATGGATCCCTTCTCTATGTTAGACCCTTCACTGAGGACTAAAGAAGGAGGTTGAAATGTGTGCATTTGAGGGTGGGAGTGGGGCTGGGGGAGGAGGGAAGCTTTGGAAAACTGAACCCAGATTCTGGCTTCGTGACTTTGCAGCGGGACCGGCAGCTCAGTCCTCCTGGTGGCTGACCTAACATCGGCCTGAAGTTCACTGAAGCTTTTGTGTTCTTAGTCATCAGTAGTTCAGGCACATCAACTGATCATCGAATGAAAATTTTGATTAGAGCAAAAAAGTTATGCACTGAGGTAGCAGAAAGACCTTACTCAGAGGTATTCAGCAACCAGTACAAGTTTGATCATATTGACTTAATCCCAAATGCTCAAGATTTCCACCACACTCTCTTGTCTCAAATCTAAATCGCTCTCTGCATTTCCAGTAGGACAATGTGGGGCAACTGAGTCAACAAGGGAAGAAGAATGGATTATAGTTTCATGAATAGACATCATGGCTTTCAGTATTTCACTAGTGGTAAACCACAGGAATAGCTGGGTCATCGTTCCCTCTCACCTTTTTGGACAATTAATGAGTTGTCAAGTTGCCATCTGTGTAATCTGGACAAATGATAACCTCATAGGTCTCCAATCTCTTTACCTGCAAAGGGAGAGGGGTAGAATATATTCTGTCTCCCATGGCTTCCAGTTCTAAAAATGTTTCTCCTGGTTTACTGTGGTACACACAGTATGTTCTGTGTAAAAGGCGAGGGCATGGATCCAGAACATGAGTTTGAGAACTCTGATTTTAAAAACAATGACGATGCTTAGGAGACAGTGAGAGAGAACGTCAGCCTACTATGTGGAAGATGATGGAACTCAGAATGTGCAGGGACTGAGATGATTGAGGGTAAAAAATGAAGCTGATGGAGAAGAGGGCTTGTGCTGAGTGGGAGCAAGGACATCAGCCTGCGGGCTGGCCAGGAATTGTCCCTGGGAAGCGGGGAGAAGGCAGTGAAATGTGGATCGTGGCCTGGGAAGATGATAAGGGGACTAGTGTTGATGGGTCCTATAGAACGAATCCAGCTGAGAAATAACACTCGGGTGGGCAGGGACCAATGATCTGTACTTTATGCTGAAAGGAGAGGGACCGACCAGTTGAGGGCACGAGGGAACAAGGAAGACAGAACTTCACTTCCTCAGTGTTCAGAGGATTTGAGAGAAAGTTCTAGCATGGTTCCTAGAGTGAAAGCAAGGTACGGCTGGGGGCAGGGGACATCAATGAGGCCCCAGCGGTTGGGTGGAGGCAGGATTGGGAAAGGAGGACCATCATGTTAGCAAGGCCTGAATAACTGGTGTGGCAGTCTGGGAGACCACACTCCTCCGTAGGGCAACCCAAAAGGAAAAGGGGCTTCTCCCCATCAGTCTAAAAGATCCTGTGGGAATTAGACTCAGAGGGATGCAACTTGTTCTTGGGCTCCCCCCCAGCCCCCGAGTTGGCCGTGAATGGATGGAAAATGTTCATTGGCCCGAGTATAGCTCAGTCTCAGAGCTAGGGAAGGAGGTGGCAGAGATAAGACAGAGCTGGCCCCATCATTCCTGGATGGAACGAGAGTGGCAATGATGTGGTTGCCTAAAGCACCATCAGGGAGCCATTCCCAGGGCGGGGAATTGGGTGCAGGGCAGGCAGAGGCAAGAAACGTCCACTAATCCAGAGTGAACCATAACTAGCTTCACTCACACGTAGGTCACACTCAGGGATTTTCAGAGAAATAGCTTCACACACTCCCTGGCCAAGGCCAGATTGTGTGGATGACCCACAATTTTCCAGGAGAACCAGAAGGAAAAGGTGGGTGTCCCTGAGTGGGTGGAGGGGGTGGTGATGGAAGAAATCAGAGAAAAGGTTCAGAAGAGCCTTCTTTTGACTTTATTCTATGTCAAAACTGTAAACTCTTCTGGAATGATTAGAGTGTTCATATAAAGGATCAACTCCAGGGGTGTCACAGCCCCTTATACTCCACTTTTCTGCTTAAAATCCCCTTTGCTTCAGAGGATGAAGATCCAAACCTTTATCATGGCCTACCAGGTCCTGCTACACTCCTGTCTCACCTTGGCCCACCTCCCCAGCGATCTCAGCACATCAGCCCCTTGGGCCCCCTAGGTACCATGCTCCCTCTCAGCACAGGACCTTTGCACATGCTATCCCTCTGCCTGAAATGCCCCATTCCCCACCCATCCTTCCCCCTCCATCTTCACCAACCTACTTCCTCATCTTTCTTCATACTTAACCTACTCATGATTCCTCAAGTGACCTCCCTGGCTACAGATGGGACTGTCATAGCACCGGGGACTAGACATCACCATTGTAATTTCACATTTATTTCTGTGAGTCTTAAATTCTGTCTATCTCTACCATTAGACCGTAAGGCCCATGACAACAGAAACAGATTTTTTCCTCCCATTTCAACATTAAGTTGCTAGCATGGTTCCTAGAATTTAAATATCTATTGAATGAATAAATAAATGAAGATATTTATAATCTATGTGAGATGCATTGACTCAAATACAACAGCTATACATATAATAGGCATTTGATTTCAGGGTGCTTTCAAAATAGTTAATAACCTATGTGGTGCAATCATCAGGCAATCAAAGCAGGTACTGGTGTGACTGTCCTTATGTGAGCCAGCAGATTAGCCCTGAATTAAATGACAGGTGAAAGTACTTTGAACCATCAATAAGTGATATAAGTCATAACATACTTTTTTTTTTATTTTTTAAGACAGAGCCTCAAGCTGTCCCGCTGGGTAGAATGCCGTGGCATCACAGCTCACAGAAACCTCCAACTCCTGGGCTCAAGCAAGTCTCCTGCCTCAGCTCCCAAATAGCTGGGACCACAGGCGCCCACCATAACGCCCGGCTATATTTTGGTTGCAGCCATCATTGTTGTTTGGCGAGCCTGGGCTGGATTCCAACCAGCCATCTTGGCGTTTGTGGATGGCACCTTAGCCACTTAAGCCACAGGCTCCGAGCCTTTTTTTTTTTTTTTTTGGTGAGACAGAGTCTCACTATGTCACCCTCCTTAGAGGGCCATGGCATCACAGCTCACAGCAACCTCAAACTCTTGGGCTTAAGTGATTCTCTTCCCCTAGGCTCCCAAGTAGCTGGGACTTCAGGCGCCTGCCACAATGCCTGGCTATGTTGTTGTTGCTGCAGTTGTCATTGTTGTTTAGCAGGCCCAGGCCAGGTTTGAACCCACCTGGTATATGTAGCTGGTGCCCTAACTACTATGCTACAAGCACCAAGCCCGTAACATACTTTAGTGGCTTCAAAACCTCATCCATGAAACTCAGAGATTCAAAAAGTGTATAATTTTATTTTAAAATAAGTGAATGTAATTTTGTTGCTGATAAAAACTTAGTTACTTCAGAGCCAAGATTTTCTTGGTTTATTCAGACTTTTCCCTCCCTGCCCATGTCCCTAGGCTTCTATCTAAATTCTAGGGCGCTAACATAGTGCCACATGTTCATTTACCTGGGCTGCTGTCTGCCAAGATGCTTCCTCTTTCCTCAGCCCCAGGCATTGGCTGAGAGGGCCACGTTTCTTCGGTCTCTGGTAATGGGTCCAGGCAGCCACACTTTGCACTCCTCTGCATGTTACCTGTCGCTGGGAGAAGGAGAGATGGTAAATTTTGTGATGTTCCACACTGAAGACATGGGAGAGTTGGCAGGGATGCCTCAAACCTTCCCAGTGGGGACTGGCCAGACCTTGTGTCCACCTGATTTCTGCTGTGCCCACCACCAAGCCAGGCTCCCTGAGATAGAGGCACGGTCCCCCTCTGCAGTCCCTTAGCCCGCCTAGGTGCTCCGTTATACCCTGCCTCCCCTCAGTGTCTTCTCTCCTGTCTGCCCCAGGGTCTGGATTACTTCCTTGGAGAGCAAACACTCATTCTCATCCGATCATTCTAACTATGTTGTGGATGCATCTACTCTATTCCCCAAGTCCTTCAAGGTCTTTTTTATTTTTATTTTTTGAGACACAAAGCATCTTCCTCAAAACTCGTATCTCTACAACGAGATTCAAAATCTATCTTGAAATCCAAACTTCAGTGTGGCTTTATTTTGTCCTCTCTGAGTTTTTTCTGTCAGCTCTGAACTCTAGGGACAGTAAAAACAGGAGTCCCTTACTGTTGTCTGATTGCATTGGGGATGGCAAAAAATATGGGAGAGAAACACAGGCAAACCCATTTACAGAAATTACATCTCAGCAAGACGTTGATAATGGCTTGCTGAACGAATACACGGAAAATGTTAATCAAAACGAAGACATTAAAATTAGTATGTGAAAGGTCAGTAATGGTTTGAAGCAAATTTTACCAAAAAATTCAAATTTCACGGCTTCTTTACTGAATGCAAGAGTTTACCCATGTTTCCTCATTTAATGTCCTTCAGCCTCTGTTTAAATCTGATGTTTTTAGAGGAGAAAAGTGAAACCCCCATATTAAGTGACCTGACTACATAATTCTGCCAGTAAGGACAGGATAGGAACTAGGACCCAGCCCCCTGCCCCCCTAGCTTCCAATCCAGAGATCATCCATGGCATTTCAAAACTGGAAGGGGGCAGGAGAAAAGATAAGTTGGGGTTCAATGTTATTACACTAAGGCTATTTGGCTGGCTGGGCTGGTGGTGTCGACTGGGTAATATTTTTGTTATTTTGGCTGTAGGGCCGCCTGCGTTTGTCTGGGTTCTTTGTGACAGCTTTCATTTGCAAGGCTTCTTCATTAGCTGAGCTTAGCCTATAATTGAGTCATGTTTGAGCTCCAGTTCACATCAACATGAAGCCTCCTGGATGGGAAAGTTGTAGAAGAACGAGCTGGGAGGCCAGACTCCCAGAAGACAGCCCCGAGGCTGCCAACCTCCCCCGCGCAGGCCTGGCCAACACCAATCAACCACGCTCAGTAGGCAAGTCCGGCGGGCTGCAGAGTCCAGAAGGAAATTCGAGATCTAATTCAGTCCTAAACTTAGCTTCTCTGATTGTCTACTAAAATTAACTGCTTCTGTGATCTTTGGATTTGCCCAGAATTCAGGCATCTTCTGAGGAATTGGACCCAGTCCCCATGGGCAGAGGCAAGATGGAAGGCAGAGAGGAAACAGAAGTCTTTCTTGGTCAAACTTGGGTCTGCCTTCCTATCAGCCCCAGGACAGGCCTTGTCACCTTCAATTCCTGTTAAAAGGCCAGAGTGTGCCTCTGGCGGGCCAGACCTCAGAAGAGGGTGAAGCCATTGGGGTGTTTAATCTAGATCTGCCAGCCCAAGGCAGAACTGCCCTCAAATAGATCCAAGTGCAACAGATAACCTGGCTGGGAGGTGACTGAAGATATCGGGGTGGGGATGGTGGCTCCCTGGCTGGGATCAGTGCTCCTCCCCTATGGAGGTTAGGTGATTTGGTCAAGAAAGTTTTAAACTGGCTATGGAGGAGAGAGAAGAACGCTTAGAAAAACTTGTAAAACTGGTTACTCGGGAGGGAGAGTGAGCACAGAATGGGCCTGTGATTCCTGGGGAGGAAGCCACACCTTGAAGCCCAGAAGGTGCCCGCCCATGCCCAGGACAACGGGAAGAAACCAGATGAATTGGAGGAGTGACACAGGATGGCCACTTCAATCCCACCACAGGAGCACCCTGTGGCATGCTGGCAGAATGGGGATCCAGTTCAATGGCCTGTGGAAAGGGGTGCTGACCAGAGAGTGTGACAAGAGCTCCCCGTATGGGCACCTCAAGACATACCTGGCTACAGCTGAGCCTCTATCCTCTCCTTCCCCTCCTCATGCTCCATCTTGGGACTAGCATCAACACATACTCAGCACCTAAGCCAGAAATCAGCCTTGTCCTTCTGCCCTGGACTCTGGAGCTGACCAGACACTGTGTCCCCTCACTAATGTCATTATCTCTTGCCTGGCCCCTGCCCCAGCCTCCCAGCGTGTCCCCTGCCTGCAGGTTTTCTATACTGTTACTGGGGAAATACTACCAGGATGCAAAATGGTGTTCCCTGTGTAGAGTCCTGCAAGAGCTCCTCACTGCTTTTTTGGGTAAAATACGAATGACCTTGGCATGACACTCAAGGCTTTTTGTGGCCCCTCCCTGTCTGTGTCCCCTCCCCCAACCTCCCCTCCTACCCCCGTGGCTGCCTGACCAGACCAGCAAGCACATGTGCTCCCTCTACTGCTGCTGCGTTTGTTCTCACCGCCGCCTGGCATGTCTCCAATGCCCCGTGGTCCTCCAGGACTCAGGTCACACACCACTTTCTAAACAAGTCCCTGGTCCACCTCCTCTCCTTAACCTGGGGTGGGAGCCCCTCTTCTGGGCTTCCCAGTCCCCTGGTTTCCTTCGTGGGCTCTAACCTGTTGCACACAGACCCTCGCACCGGGCAGCCATGGTGAGGGTAAGCATGTTGGTGCAGATGCCCGGCTTTGCCCAAGTCAGGTTTTCAGTGCATACCCCCAAGTAGAAACTTTGTTCTACCCACTGACCATTTTTCACAGAGAGACGAATTCTTTCATATTCCCAGGTATTGTCACCAGAGATGATAAGTCCCCAGTGACAGCAAGTCCAGTTAGGGCAGGCACTGGACTTTGGTGCAGGCTCCTCGATAGCTGGTGGCCAACAGGGCTTCCACCAAGGTCACAGCAGCCTCAGACCACGCAGAGCTCCCCTCCCCCCCTCCCCAGTCACCAATCATCTGGTGAACTATCCTAAGACACTGCTTCCCAGCCATGATAGGGGGTGGAGACAGGCTAGATAGATGCCTCCTTCACTTCCTTTCCAGGAAGTCGCACCAATAGGCCCTCCCATCTGTAGAAACATCAGGAATAGGAAATGAGTGTGTCCACACCTCCAGCCCTGGGGCCTAGGTTCCTTAATCTCTGTATCCCTGGGATCCACTGCCTAGCACACAGTAGTTGCTTAATAAATGTTTGCTGAATAACCGAATGCAAGAACCATGAACATTCAGCTAGTTGTGCAAAAAATAGTTAAGACTCTGGGGGATTCCGAAATCATACCGAGTTCAAAGTCAGGCTCTGTCGTTCACAGCGTGACAGGCAGCAAATTGCTTACCTCCCTATGACTTGTTTCTTTATCTGAAAAATGATTATAAGGACAGTACCTAGTTTTTAGGGTTGTGAGAATTAAGTGATTTAATACATGTAAACCAATCAGACAAGTGTTTGGCATATAGTAAATGTGCAGTTAGCGTCACCTCTTGGAAGGAGTGCTGCAGATAGGATCCAAGCTATTGTTCCCAAAGCCAGGATATCCAAGAAGAATTTCTCTTTGCAAAAGGGATTTTAAAAAATATGATTGAATATACATATATAAGACCTAGCAGACTAAAATGTATCACATTACCTGTTAGTGGCTGTTGTTTAGTAATTCCAACAAGACTCTAAACTCAATTAAATTCCCTGGGCTCAGCAATCTCCCCAGGAGGGTTGAGAAATCAATGTGTTAATATGTACTATATGCAACCCCGTTTTTTTTAAAAGAGCAAAACATTTTAAGGTAAAATGCCAAAATACGTGGAATTGTTCTCATCGGAGGAATAAAATTTCAGGTTTGCTATTTGAAACATGGAAGTACCTTTGTGTTAGAGTCATTTCAAGAGGAAAATAACTATAGCTGAAATGTAGTGCTCTGCTTTTTAAAATAATGTAGCGTTGGCCAGGCACAGTGGCTCATGCTTATAATCCCGAGAGGCTGAGGCAGGTGGATTGTTTGAGCTCAGGAGTTCAACACCAGCCTGCGCAAAAGCAAGACCCCCATCTCTAATAAAAGTAGAAAAACTAGCTGGGTGTTGTGGCAAGCATCTGCAGTCTCAGCTAATTGGGAGGGCTGAGGCAAGAGGATCACTTGAGTCTAGGAGTTTGAGGTTACAGTGAGCTATGATGATGCCACTGCACTCTGGCCCACATCACAGTTGCGGAGACTGCCTGCAAATTTTTGAGATTCTGTCTCAAAAATAAAATGAAATAATATAGGGCAATCCCAGTCTAAGCCTAATCTGAGCTCACCCTGCGATTTATTCACCTTTGGCGAAGATGGAGGAACAGTGGGACCCCAGCAGGATGTATTTCTTTTGGTTTGGTTTTAGGTTTTTTATTTTTTTAATTTACTTTTAATTGGCAAATACTGTGTATATTTATAGGGTACAATGTGATGCTTTGATCTACATATACATTGTAGTAAGAGGATATATATATATGGTTTTTTTTTTGAGATAGAGCCTCCAGCTATCCCCGTGGGTAGAGTGCCGTGGCATCACAGCTCACAGCAACCTCCAATTCCTGGGCTCAAGCAAGTCTCCTGCCTCAGCCTCCCAAATAGCTGGGACCACAGGCACCCACCACAGTGCCCAGCTATTTTTTGGTTGCAGCCGTCATTGTTGTTTTGGCGGGCCCAGGCTGGATTTGAACCTGCCACCTTAGGTGTATGTGGCTGGCGCTTTAGCCGCTTGAGCCACAGGCGCCGAGCCAGAGGATATATTTTTAATAAGGAAGAGAAATAAGTGTATCCTAGAAGAAAACTCACCTTAAAGACACTGGGTTTCTTTGTACAAGTTTGGCCAGAGAGCGATATGCTTGTACCAGCAGGGCAAGGTGCAGACAGCTCTTACATCCAGGCTCTAGCCTGATTTGTGATAAGGGGGCTGCCATCAAAGCGCAAGTCCAAGTTAGAGAAATGGGACAAGTTTAGTATAAGATGTCTGCAACCTTGACACCAACATTGCAGACAACAATCAGACCCCGGGTGTTTGCAGGCAGTCTCTGCAACTGTGATGTGGGCACTGGTGGGCATCAGTGGCCATAGTGGAAGCTCTGGCACATGCTGCCCATAAGACATGGCACTCTAGAGATCAGGAGTGGCAGAGGGGCAGAGCTGAAACAACTCAACTTTAAGAGGACACCTTCTTAGGGCTCATAGAAGATTCCCTTTTTCTTGAGATTCTCAGAACTATTTGGTAGAATTAGAGGGATGCTTAAGGAAGCTGGAATCCCCTCCAAGTAAAACAGAGCTGCTTTGCTTGTATATTCCATCAGATACTATGCAGGGGGCCACCCTATTTTCCCCCAAGACAATACAGCCTGGGGAACAGAATTGTCAATAGGGTAGGCCAAATGGAGCTTTGCCCAACAGTGGTCGGAAGAAAAATAGAACATGGAAATCCTGGGTTGGGTTCCACCATTTCAGGCCCTGTGCCCAAACAGACATTACAGATTCAAACTGAGACCTGCTGTCAGATTTCCAACTCTCTCTCTCCACTCTGGATTTCCTATTTATAAACAGCTGCTGCATCACTTGCCTGGACGTTTTTGGACAGAAACACTCAGTGATCGTCCAGGTGATGAAATGAGATTAGACCATTCCAGACACAAATCAATGTAAATGATACTTTAAATCCTTGGACTTGAAGGAGGCCTGTTTGCTGGTGATTGAATACACTGTTACTTGGTCTTTTATCCAAGAATCTGTACTTTATACAACTCAAAAACAAAACAACAAAAAAATGACCCAGTTAAAAAATGGGCAAAGGACATCAATAGATACTTCTCCAAAGAAGACATACAAATGGCCAACAAGCACGTGAAAAGGTGCTCAATGGCACTAATCGCTAGGGAAGTGCAAATCAAAGCCATAGGAAACACGACTTCACAACAGACGAACGAATGAACAAAATGTGTCTCTCCATACGATTCGCTATCACTCAGCTATAAAAAGGAATAAAATCCTGACATACAATGCAACATGGATGAACCTTAGGATATTATGCCAAGTGAAATAAACCAGACAGAAAAGGACAAATGTTGCATAATTCCCTTATATGAGGTACTAGAGCAGCCAAATTCATACAGACAGAGAGCAGAAGGGTGGTTGCCAGGGGCTGGGAGGAGGATTGCACGGGGAGCCATGTTGAATGGGTGGGTACACGGTTTCAATTCGGCCAGATGAAAATGTTATGGAGAGGGATGGTGGTGGTTGAATGGCAGTGTAAATATACTTAATGCCAGCATACACTAAAAAACAATTAAAGTGGTAAATTTTATGTTACATATATTTTATCACAATTTTTAAAAGAAGAAAAAATACAGATATTAAGGTCAAACAGTTCAGTTCACAAACCCATCCTAGAAAAGTGCTCGATACCTCATTGCTGAGTATCACTACAATCACCTTCAGAGTCCTCCCCTGGCCATCTGGTGACCACAGTGATTTTTAGCAAACAGTTTTTCCCAGGATGAGTTTGAAAACTTCATTGTCCTACTTTGTGTATAAACGTACTTACATGCGTGTATATTCATACGCACATAAGTATGTATACACATACATAGGTATGCATACATTACATGTAAATGAGATTTTTATTACTCTTTGATTATGTCCTTTGTCTATTTTGATATTAAAATGTCCTTTTTCTTTTTTTGAGGCAGGGTGTCACTGTCACCCAGGCTCAAGTGCAGTGGCATCATGAGACCTCACTGCATCCCTAAACTCCCAGGCTCAAAGCCATCTTCCTGCTTCAGCCTCCCAAGAAGCTGCGACTCCCTCCATGCATCACCATGCCTGGCTACTTTTCTATTTTTTGCTGAGTTGGGGGTCTTATTCTTACTCAGGGTAGTCTCAAACTCTTGGCTTCAAGAAATCCTCTTACCCTGGCCTCCCAGAATGCTAGGATTACAGGTGTGAGATGCTGTGCCCAGCCTACAATGTCCTCTATTTCATAAAATAATCATAATAGTAGATGGTAATTGTTGTTTTTGATGTCTTGACAAAACATAATGGTCCCCCAAGTGCTTTTTGAAAACTTCCCAGTTTGTGATTACAAAGGCCTGGGAAACATTTGGCTGCTGGCCTGGCATCTCCAGGGAGTCTCTCTCAGTCATGACATCGTGCAGCTGAGGACAGTGGTTCTCAACCTCAGCTGCACATTGGCATGGCCTGCACAGTTTTTAAAACCCTGATTCCTTGGCTCACCCATCAGGAATTCTAATATCATAGGTGTGGGTGTCAGGTTTAAAACCCGGCCAAGAAGGACAGGTAGGGGAACTGAGGAGCCAGGCGGGGGCACGCATTTACTTTCGGGGGGTTCACTAATCAAGTACACACTCTCTGTCTTTATTACTCGCAGAGCGGAAAATGGACAGAAGAAAAACAATCGGGTGGGAAAGGGCAGAGAGTGGAAAGAAAAAGGAGCAAACATTTTGAAAGCATGTCTTAGTCACCATTTTTTATTTTTGTACCATTTAAGTTTTGGAAACCCTTGATTCCTCCTTATGTTTGAAAAAAATCTTCTTTTTCTTCTTATTTCATGGGTAAATAACTTTTCATAGGAACAATACAACAACCCAAGTAGAGAAATCTCTCCAAATATTGTCAGAGTCTTTGGTATGCCCCTTCATGCCACAATTATAACATCATCCATAACATTTGGTCACCCAGAAATGTACTTCCTCTTAGCTTTAAAATTCCTTATGTATTAAGATACATTCTAATTATATTTCAAATAAAAACCAGATGTTTTGAACACTTTACTTTGAAACCTCCTTCTGACTCTTGTGTGAAACTTTAAAGCAGGGGGAGGCATTCTGCTTATTCCTCCCCTACTCTTTCTGTATATTTCCCAAGGATTTACCATTCCTGAATATTTTTCCTGGGCAGTTACAAATCTGCCTCTAAGAGAAAACTGTTTACATCAACTGACTTTTCACCAGCCTCAACTCTGAGCATTAAGAAAAGGAAAGGGTTAATTTTGCAGGAAGTGGTGTCTGAGTTTTCTGCAACATACTTAGAACTAGAAAATAGCTTTCCAGATGATTACTCCTTTCTCTCTGTCAAACCTTGGCTCTCACCTTTCCTGTGAATGGAACAAGCCTTCTTTATTGTAACACTCACTTTAACTCATGCTGTATCTTGCCTCAAGCGTGCTCACTGCTCTTGTAATAGGAAAGTACAAAATAATAGGGGAACAATTAGCCTTAACTTGGAAGACAAATTTTATTTTCCTCCTGGGATCTTGCCAAATCACTACTAGTTGGAGATCACACATTAGCCTGGATTAGTTTTAGTCTTTCCCGCACCATGAATTGTATTGAGCACGAGCTTGTCACTCTACACTGGGTGAGTTCCTGGGGTCTGGATGTGAAGGGGTATCCCCTAAAGGTGGGACTAATAGAAATGGAGGCTCCCCGTGTTTTCAAAGTCAACTGCTGTGCTTCTTACGCCCAACCAAGATTGCTGAAAAAGGGGAAGTGATCAGACAAAAGCATGAGAGGACTCTGTGAGTCCCACTGACTGTGCCAGGCCAGTTAACTGGCCCACTGGGAGGCAGGTCTGGAGAAGACACCTCTAATTGGGGCTTTTTCCTTTATGAATGGAGCCTTCTGCAGCTAAGGGGTACAGGAACCTCCAGACTACTCCATCCTCTGGCTGCTGCACAGTGAAGTATGGAATGTTTAAGTCTTAACACAACTTTTCTCATGGAATAAGCCAGTACAAAGGAAAGGCCTTTTCTCCACCTGTATCTTTGCTCACCTCATCATCCCCTCCCCCTCTTGCTGTAGCTATAACTAGGAGATGGTCACCCGTTTTCTGGGTCCAATGAACTCACATTCAACCCTCAAGACCCAGGTCAAATATCACCTCTTCCATGCAGGCTTTCCAGTGCACCCCTCAGCAGGTGCCACGCCCATGTACCCACGCACCCACTTCCATGTGGGCACATCTCTCTTCCTCTTTCCTCTTTCATCTTGTCATAATGCAATTTTGGTTCATGTCTGTGAAACTTACTAGGCTTAGAAGAGAAGCTATTCTTTATGTTCTTCTTGCCCCGGACACAGTAAACTGGGTTCTAGGAAAGGCTTAATTTGGTGGATTTACAACATAGATTTGCTCAAGGAGTGGGAGAGAGAGAAGGAGGCAGAGAACAAACTCAAAAGCCCTTGGGGGAAGTGAAAAAAATTGCTGATTCTTACTTGCTTTGACTTTCCAAGAATGAATGACACCCCCACCCACACACAAGACAGCTACTTTAGCTAGTGTTAACTGGAGACATGGTAACCCTCCAATCTCAGAGGCAACATTAAACATTAGCTATTAGACTAAGGGGAAATAGAGTGCTATAATGCACAGGCGACTTAAAAGGGCTTTCTAGTACAATTTTAACTATTTTGACTACAGTTTGGCCTTACGTGCTTATTTGGGAACCCAGCCCGACTGGAGGTAGTTATTGAATGAAACCCTCATCTCCTTTTTAGGTTTGATGAGCTGGTGGAAGGTAGACGTTACTACTCTCTTTCTCTAGGGGGAAAACAACAGAAAACACAACAACAATACTAAGTACACGACCTATTTAAAACACAGAACACTGAACCATATTGAACTTTCACCGGATGTGGGACATTAAGGGAAGTAATCCGAACATGTCCTGTCACCTCCCTGCGGGAGGGCCTCAATCTTCAAGCACCTCTGTCCTATGAAATGATGAGTTAGCCGCTGCTCTTAGCAGATTTGAGATACGCCTCCATGATCAGCCACTTACAACTTCATAGATGTGCTGATGCAAGAACAATAGGGCAGGTGCCAGGTCTTTTCCTCCATTTCTCTAAGGACCTTCTCAAAGTATTTCTTCCACAATGTGTTTCTTTGGCCTCTGTTTTTTTTTTTTTCCCTCTTCATTTATTCTTCCATTCTTTCTTTTATTCGACCAAAGTTCACTCAATACCCAGTATATATCTGTTGCTCGCATGCAGATGTAAACAAGTCTGTTGTAGTTTTTTTTTTTTTTCCCCTCTCTTTTTAAGACAGAGTCTCACTCTGTCACCCTAGGTAGAGTGCCATGGGATCAGTCTAGCTCATAGCAACCTCAAGTTCTAACCTCACTGAGCTCACCGCCTGAAGAGGACGTTGGCTGAGGACACTATTAGGAGTGAATCACACCCAGCCCATTTTTTCTCACTGAGCCTCAATTTCTTGTATACTGTGGGCAGAATAGTATTTACCTTGCAGGGCTTTTTGGAAAACTTTGCAAATTTAAAGTATCTAACAGGTGTCAATCAATTCTACTATTGTTTTAAGAGGTGGGTTGGTTTAAAAAAAAAAACTTTCTTTGAGCTGGTGATAAATTGGAAAGATTAAATTAAGAAAATAGTGTAAGTCTGGGCAGAGTGGCTCATGCCTGTAATCTAGCACTTTGGGAGGCCAAGGCAGGTGAACTGCTTGAGATCAGGAATTCAAGAGCAGTTTTTGCAACCTAGTGAGAACCTATCTGTAGAAAAATTAGTCCGGAGTGATGAGTAAGCATCTGTAGTCCCAGCTACTTGGGAGGCAAAGGCAGGAGGATTTCTTGAGTCCAGGAGTTTTAGGCTTCAGTAGCCTATGATGACACTATTGGACTCCAGCCTGGGTGACAGAGTGACAGACTGTCAAAAAAGAAAAAAGAAAAAAGAAAGAAGAAACAAAAGAGTGAGAGAGGAGGAAGGAAGGAAATATAAAAATTTGCACTAACTTTCTTTTCCCCTCTGTTTTATTAAGTCATTGGCAGCCAGCCAGTGGAAAATCAGCAGTCAAGACTCTTGATTCTCTAGTCCTATGCTAGCATCCTGCCACTAGTGAGTGTGAAGGCGATTGTCCTGCAACTAGAACGAGAGCCCCCACTCCACCCTGGCCACCACCTCGTGGGCCGTCGTGCTGAGAAGGACGGTGCTGGCTCTAGCTCCAGCAGTGTCCTTGGGTTTGGAGGACTACACTATTTACTGCCAAGTTCATCCATTTACGACAGCAGAGCTGGGTGGCCACGGGTTTTACCTTCCAGCGTTGGCTCCTCTATCAGGTCAACATCAGGTGTTCCTCTCCCACCTCCCTGACTCTGTGACTACAGCAAACTTCCCTGTGGGGAGAGAGGGGGCCAATGTCTTTGTGGGCCTCTTCATGCCAAAGAAGAAATGGTTTCCAACTGATTTTCTTCTGTCCATCCACAAAGCACCAGAAACAAATAGGAATACTTGTATAACTAAAACTTTGGTAGCTCATTTCAGATAGTCTCAGCAATCTTCACAGTTTGGGAGAACTTTCTAGAAAAAGTTAATTGTGCATCTGAAAAGGATCTCATTCCCCCAAATGTTAGCAAAGAGGAGATTTCGCATTGTGGGGGGTAGGGGGTGACTTCCAGTTGAGCCTAAGCCCGAAAAGGCCCCCCTTTTTAGTTCTAGTTAGCTAGAACAAGGCTATCCTGTTTATTACCAGTCCCCCAATTTGAGGAAGGGGAGCTAAAATTTTCCCTCCTACCCTTCTAGGACACCAAATCCCAAATTGGTCTGGGATTTGTCTTCAGGGCAAAAGCAGCTTCTCACCCAACTTCCCTGGCTCCTCCCCATGGATTTCAACTTGGTCAATTACCCTGCTGTTATATCTGAGCTTTCAAGAAGGTTTTTAAAATGTATTTTACCCAGCAATTTTAGTTGTCTTCCTTGGAGGGCTGTCCCCTATAACCTACCCTACTCTAGTCCTGAACAAAAGTGTCCTGTTCTATTTTCTTACTAGCATTTATTAAAGCCAGAGAGTCCCCCTTGTTTCCTGTCTGAGTCCTCCAATGAGCACAGCCACTGTAACTCAGTGCGTCTCAGTCCTCAAGGCCTAAATTAATGTCTGCCATGTGGTAAGCATGTAATAAATACCTGCAAGAGATAATAATCATGAAACAGTAACAGTATAAGATTTTGAACATGGGACCCATATAGTGTCTTAGCTGACAGCTTTGCCTCAGTGTCCCTCTTTCTCCAAACCTTTCTGCACATGTGGGAAGAATCAACTTCCCAGAGCAGAGCTCTCAACTTCCAATGTCTTTCTCATAGACACCCTCCTTCTTCATCTGGTATCCACACCAGCAAGGACACAAACTAATTTTCTATTCTTTAGGTGTCCTGTGTTTCCCCCAAACCCAACAATTTGGCATTTCCCAAACATGCAACACAAGTTTGCTCTCACCAGTGTCGCTGCCTTGACGGGTCTTACTATTATCTCTCCCTTCTGTTTCTAACTCACCGTTCCTTTGACACACTGTTCAAATTTCACTTCTAAGATTCCTTCTACCATTCCCTTTCAAGCCCTTTCACGAAATAGTGCTCTCTTTTTAAACTCCCAGAGCATTTGGGGCTTCCTGTCATCTCTCATCACAAATGCTCGGCATTTATTCACATGGCTAATGCTATTTATTCATGTGGATTAATGCTTCCCCTCCCCCCAAGACTTAATGAGACTTTGTACGTATCAGACAGTCAGTAAACATTATCAGAGTAAGTGGATCATCAAAACAGGCTTAGATTATAGATTACATCATTATCAAAACAAGCACAATCCCGTTTACTATAGCCAGAAATACCTTATCTTACAGGCTCTTAGAAGCTTTGAAGACAGTTTGTGGGGCTGAGCACTAGATACGCCAATGGATACATTATTTAAAATTATTATTTATGCTCTAATTGTTCGATATCTTTTACAGAATGATAGGGAGCCTGATGTTCTTTTGCTGGTTTTTGTTTTTGTTTTTGTTTTGTTTGTTCTGAGCACTTGAATTTCATCAGAGGACTCTCTTTGTTTAGGGAATCTATCATAGAACTAGAAGTTAATGCTAATACTAACCACATCACCACACCAAATTAACTCTGACTCATACTTCTGATCGGCAGTTCCTGTACCCTTGTTGAATTTCTCATTCATGCCATCACCACTGGAGGCCACCACCCTAGAAAACAGAAACTCAAGAGAGCACTTCTCCTATTTCCAGAGGCTCAGTTCTAAAGATAAAAAATTCCAAGTTATAAAATTGAGCATTTCAAATCTTATGTCTTCCACATAATGTGGTGGTTTTCCTCTGACATACAAGTTGGTGGCTCTCTTTCCATTGTATGATTGCCACAGGGTGAATCACATTGTATATTTGATTAACAACTTAAGATCTTCTAAGTTCTGCAGAAAGATGTCACACATGTCATCCATGTATTCCCTCTAGTACTTTCTTTTTTTTGAGGTAGAGTCTCAGTAGAGTGATGTGGTGTCACAGCCCACAGCAACCTCAAACTCTTGGGCTTCAGCAATTCTCCTGCCTCAGCCTCCCAAGTAGCTGGGACTATAGGTGCCAGCCGCAACGCCTGGCGATTTTTGTTGTTGTAGTGGTCATTCTTGTTTGTTAGCAGGCCCTGGCTGGGTTTGAACCTGTCAGCTTCAGTGTATGTGGCCGGTGCCCCACTCACTGAGCTACAAGTGCCTAGCCACCTCTTATACTTTTTTAAAGGACCTAAAGAAGTCAGAAATACTACAAATCCTCTCACAGGAATTAAGGAGATCCGATTGGTCTATGGCTAATTTTTTGAACCTCTCACATGTCCAGGAGAGAAATTTGAATAATCAAAGAAAATATCCTTGGAAAAAAATATGTTTTTGGTTGACAACCTGACAATTAAGGGAAAATGAATCCTATAAAAGGAAATGTTTTACAGGTCAAAAATACATAGCTGCAAAAGAAAGTTGAAATTAAATTTCAGAGAGATAGACTCTCCAAGGCAGGAATAGCATAGGCCAAGAAATCTAAATCAGATGCCAAACATCAGAACCAGAGTCCAGGAGATTCAAACTGAAGAGATTAAGAGCCTGATGATTGGGGGTGCCAAATGATGGTTGAGGTTAAATCAGGCAATGTCTCATAAGATCTCAAGTCTGACATCTTGTTGATAATGTTGGAGGCACAGTGGTGTGGAATGTGTTGTATCCAAAAAGATTACATGCCTCAGATCCATCCTTACCACAGTCACCGCCAGAAATCCAGGCCTCTCTGGTCACCCAGAGTCACACTCCCATACTGCTGTTCTCCTCCCAGTGGAACCCAATCCCCCAGCCCCCAGTCACCCCCACCTCCACTCTGCAATTGCAACCCGCTCTTGCTCCGCCTCATTCCTTCACGAGGCCCTGGCTGCCTCTGAGAATGTTCCTCTGTGGTCTGAGCAGTGAGGGGCTGTTTCCCTCTCTCTCTCACGTACACACACCCTTGGATCCCAGGACCAGAAACAAAAGCTGTATGTTCCTGGGTCACCATTGTCACTTCCAGACCGTATTTCTTTCTGTCTATTGCACAGACCACTGCTTTTTGAGACTCACACCACTCACATGCCCCCTCTTTCTCCTCCTAGTGACTGTCACACGCAGACTTATAGAATTCCCCCATTACACACACACACAAACGTGTGTGCACACACCTTCCTTTCTATCACAACTCCAACTCCAGTGGCATTTTTTCAACTTCATCATGCAGGGGATGACAGTCTGGACAGCAGCCACCCACAGGCAGGTCACACCCAGACTGTGTCACCATGTTCCCCAATTTCTAGTCCCAAGTCCAGGTCCTCCTGCCCGTCTCCTGGCCTGGTACACACACCTCCACCATGGCCATCCTCCATCCACCCAGATGTGTCCTCTCACCACTCATTCCAAGCTGAGGACCTTTCCCCACCTTCTCTACCCACCCCCAAATCAACAAACCTCCTAGTTCGGGCACCTCCTTCCCTCCTGCCTCATCTTCCTTGCCTGCGCTGTCCTGAAACAAGATTCTCTCCTTCGACTCCAGACCATTTCCAACTGCTAGTGGTATGTTTTAGCAGCCACCGTCCTGACCCTCCCCAGCGCCACAGAAGCTGGAGCTGGGGCGCGCTGGCTCCCAAGGGCTGACGGCCAAGTTTTCAGGAATTTGGCATCACATTGGTAGCTTGAAATTAGCTGTGGTGAGAGCATTTATTTTACCACAAATGAAGACTGGGGCTTTGCAGAGGCTGGCCTGCCAGACACTTACCAGCACCCCCTGCCGTATTCCTTACCCTGCTGCCCCCAGCACAACTTTCTGCTATGCCCTCACCTCAAAACTAACCTCTCAAGAGCTGCCAGTGGTGCTGCCTCCCCCCATTTGCTCCTCACACCCACTCCAGCCCAGTGCTGGCCTCAGACTCCCAGAGACTCCTCTCATGCAGGTCCCCAACGCCTCCAAGGTGCAAATCCCAGCAGCAGCTTCAGTTCTGACCTTCCCCTGCCCTTGCTTCCCACCCAGCTCACCCCTCCTTGCCCGTGAGTACACCCACTCCGGGCCCGACACCAGCTTCTCTTGGTGGCCTCCTTCCTTTCCTCTCTTGCTGTTCTTTTTTTCAGAATCTGTCACAGACTTTTCCCGTGCCTCTCGCCGCACGGCTTCTGAAGATTGACTTCCGAGGGCTGGCTACGGCCTCTGCTTTTTTCTCCATTCTCTCCTGCAGGTGGCCTTGTCTCATCTCATGACTTATGCTAAGGATTCCTCAAAGTGAGCCCCAATCCTCTCCAACCTGTCATCCGCCTATGTGACAACTCCATTTCGTACTTATCTACACACTTCGTTGTATCAGGTTTTTTAACTTTTTTCCTGTTTTTTTTCTTTTTAAAGACAGGGTCTCATTCTGTTGCCCAGATTAGAGTGCGCTGGTGGCATCGTAACTCCCATCAATCTCAAACCCTTGGGTTCAAGAGATCCTCCTGCCTCAGCCTCCAGAGTGGCTAGAACTACAGGCACCTGCCACGTGGCCAGCCCATTTTCTCTACTTTTAGTAGAGAGGGGGTCATACTCTTGCTCAGGCTAGTCTCAAAACTCGTGAGTTAAGTGATCCTCCCACCTCAGTCAACTGGAGTTGCTAGGATTACAGGTGTGAGCCACTGAGCCCGGCCCAATTTTTGGTTTAAGTGTAATAAAGTGGAACTGCTGAATCCTTCACCACAGGGAGACCTGCTCCTCTCCCCAGCTTCCTCATCTCCATAACTGGTGGCACCTTTCAGCTGTGTGCTCAAGCCAGACATGGGGCACCATCAGGGTTTCTCCCTCATCACAGCCATAGCCCATGCATCGGAGGCCTGGAGTGTCTGCCCCTGGGTACACAGGTGTCTCTCCACCCTCTCCACTTCTCCCCAGGGCTGCACACACCATCTCAGCCTCATTCCTCCCGCCTGGTATGGCATAGTGACCTCCATCCTGGTCGTCCCGACCCCACTGCTGCCCTGGCTTAATATAGTCACTACAAAATAGCCAGAATCAACTTTTACAAAAGAAAATGGTGGAAATCAAAATTACTATTAACAACTTTAAGGATACATAGTAATTATTCCACTGTTGAAATTGCCAATTGCAAGACTATGTATTGATAAAAATAAGCTACAAATGAAACAATGTTTTGAAGTACATAGAAATGAACAAGTTCATATAAGATTTCAAGTGAAAAAGTCTAATAGAAAAATGTTACAAAAATTATTCAACTTTTAAATGTATGGAATTTGCATAGGTCCCATTTTATCCCCTTTCATTTAAAGACATGATTTCTGTTACATTAACTTAAGCTTTGCAGTAGTGGCTGTCATTTTAAAAACAACAATATACAAGCAGAATTTCACAATTTAAGGCTTAACAAAATCCTTCCAATTGATCACTAAAGTGTTTGGCGTAGTAGCTATTAACACAATGACTGCCACACTAGAAACAAAAATATTTGCTTGAGACCACAATGTTTTATGAGGCCAAGATAGGTTAAAATAGAGGTGTGAGTTACATATGCTTCATGAGGCCCTAAGCTCAAAACTAGAGTAAGTTAAATACTACTCACATGGCAGTCAATAAAACTGTAGAATATAAGGTCTGTTGGAAATTACCTAACCAAATAAAAAATTACTGAACTAATGTTCATTCTTTGCTATGACATAAAAAAAATTAAGGTCTTCCAAAGGCTTAACATACATGCGGACTTTTATAAATTTATTTTTAAGTCAGATTAGCTACACTCCTTGAGTGATGGGAGGAGGACTCCTATATAGTCCTAGAAATTAAAATGGCTTTTAATGATTTTAAAGAGACACGGAAAAATCATTTTTTTACCCTTAACATTGTGAATAACTTTTCTTTTGAATGTATAGAAGTTTGCCTATTGACATGAAAGACTCCAGAGTCAGACAATCTTTTTAAAAACAGAAAACAGATTATCTTATTGAACTCCCTGAAACCTTCCATTACACCTCAGATAAGATCCACATGCCTTTCCTACAAGGCTCTGCAGGGTCTGGCCTTTTCGCTCCACTTTGTCCCATCCTTCTTGCCAACTTGCAAGCACCAGATACACTGGCGTCTTCTTTGTCCCGGGAGCTGGTGGGGTTAGAGGAGGTAGTGGTGTATGTGTGTGTGGGGGGGGTGGGTGGTGGTATTTAATATTTGTTTTTGCCTCAGGGCCTTTGCACAAGCTCCACCCTCTGTCCAGGGACACATTCCCTTCCACTTCCTGCTGACTTCATCTCCTTTTATCTCAAATACCATCTTCCCAGAATAGCCCAGCAGGCAGAGGTCTGGTAAAGCAAGGATAGGCAGATTAGGTAAACAGCACGTCTGCTTCTTTCTACAGTAAGTAAATAAGCCTCTTAAACTTACCGTCTGCTTAGTAAACCAGCACTTCTTTGTATTTGTTGTTTATTCATCAAGCCTTTGAGGGAAGTCTTGACAAAAATATGCAGTGGACAAAAATATGCAATGAACATTTATAGTAATCAACGTGTATCGAGGGCTTGCCACATTCCAGGAGTTGTGCTTTATAATCCAGCCCTTGCCTGCCTGTTCAGGCTCTCTGCATTTAGCTAGATGAGCTTGTTCGTCCTCACAATAACTTGAGAAGAAGCTAATATCATTAGTCCCGTTCTACAGATAACAGAACAGAATCATGGAAAGCCAAGTATCTTGTCCCAGGTCCCAAGGTAGCAAAGGACAGAGCGGGGGATGTAGCCAGCCCAGCCTCAGGATCCACTTCCTTAAAGATTAAATATACTCCAGTGCACCCCAAGTTCTTATTTGGTCCTAAGATATAAAATTAAGAGAGGGCTTCTGAGCATAAGGAATGTAGGTTACAGGGAAGACAATGCAGACAATGACTGGAGAATGATAGCGGCTCTGGTGGCCGGTGAACCAGGTGCAGTTAGAGCCAAGAGAAGGATTCCCCAAGTTAGCCTGTGGGGGAAGCAGCCTTGTACATCTCAGACTTGAAGGGTGAGTAGGAAACTGCAAGGTGTCAGTGGGGAAAGGCAAGGGGTCCAGCATGTTTAGAAGGTGGGATGTTTAGGGAACTGTAAGTAGGTCCAAGTTTTCAGCAGCTTAATGTATATAAATAGGAGATCACCAAGAGACGTGTGGGAAGGAAAGGTAAGAGCTAGAACCTAAGGGCCTCAGTCGTGCAACGGGCGGCTGACTTTCATCCACAGATGACAGGGAGCCTTAAAGAATCGCATCTGGGTCCAGGATCTGATCCAACTTGCGTTCAGCAGAAGATGGTGTTGACAGCAATGAAAATCTGGAAAACAAGAAGCAGGGGATTGGTGAACCGAAGGAGGTTGTCTCCATGAGTTAATTCTCATTGTCCATAGCTGAAAGCTATAACTCATCCTCCACTAATTGTGACATATTCTAGAAGGATGTAATACTCTTCCACTGGTTTCGCTGATCACACTGAAGTTATTAAATCAGCTTCCCTAAGGAGCTGTTCTCCTTGGCACTGGGTTGATCAGGGCTTGGCTGAGCACCCTGAGGCCAGCGGTCATTGGCACAGGACTTCTCAGGAGTCAGCCCAGCTCCCATCAGCTGCCAGGCTCCTGGCACTGTTTGGCCTGTCTGCTGTCTGCTGTTTGCCTACTGACAAATGTCAGTGGCGGCCTAGGTCTAAGGTCAGGTTTCCTGGGAGCAGAGCTGAGAGGGAGGTTCTCCGACAAGTGGAATTTGGGGGGACACACTCTTAGGAGACATCACAAGAGGGGAGAGAAGTAAGAAAGAGAGGGAGAACAGCTAAGGAAAGATGTGATGTCCTGGTCAGCTCTGACCATTACATAAAGTACCCCAGACTCGGTGGCACAAGCAACACACACTCGTTTCTCACAGTTCCAGAGCCTGAAGGTTAAGATCAATGTGCCAGCCTGCCTGGCTCTGAAGGCCGCCTCCTCACATAGCAAAAAGAGAGCTGGCTGGTTCCCTGGCCTCTTCTTCTGAGGACACTAACCCCATTCGTGAGGGCTCCACCCTGTGACCGATTTCCCTCCTAAAGGCCCCACCTCCTAACACCATCACATTGGGATTAGTGTTTTAACACATGAATTTTGGAGAGACACAAACATTTAGTCCCTTGTGTGTCCAGCCTCATCATAATCCCAGATGTTCTGCAACATGAAGGTACAATGGAGTTTCCCCCTTTCAAGGCAGACATCTGGGCTACTGTACCCAGTATCAGTCAGCCATTGGCTGGGGGCACCTTGGTAAGGACAAAGTGGGGGGGGGCAGGTAACCTCAAAGGCAGTGAGGTGGCTCCTGTCCACTTAGGAGGTGGTTATGAGCTGTTAGCCGCTGACACTGATTGGCTGGGGTTTGGTTCTCAAGTATGAGAGACCTGGGTGGGGAAACACAGACTCAGAATCACCTCAGGATTTCCCAGCCTCTGCACTCTGGGGACTGGATAATTCCTGGTTGGAGGAGCTGACCTGTGCACTAGAGGATGTTTACCAGTATCCCTGACCTCTGTTCACCAGATGCCAGTATACCACCTCCACCAACCAATTTCTAAACATCAACAAATGTCTCCTGGGGTGCTAAATTGCTCCCCCTTCCTGACCCACCCATGTGTTCTATGGAGTCTTTGTCCAACCTGAGGGGGGACTCTCAGCAATTGTACTACACAAGGGGTGGAGCATCCTGCACACACATTGTGTGTGTCTGTGAGTGTGCACATGTGTGTAGCCAGAAACCTCAGCTTCTCTGAATATGACTTTCAAGACTCGGTCAAGCCAGAACAAAAGGAGGATCAATGAAGCTGATAAGTAGTCAGGAAACAGCACTAACAGAATTAAGTGCAGAGTGGGCATGGGGGTTAAGGCAAAGGTGGACTGCCAGGTTTCTGGCTTTGGCAAATGCAAAGACAGGGGCAGGACGTGCAAGGTTGGAGGGGAAAAGGACCAGATAAGATTAGGGTACAATGATCTTGAAACGCTGTGGGCTCTCCTGTGCACATATCTAGAAGGCACAGTCGTGTCAGGTCTGGGCTAGACTAGGGTGCTCAACCTGCGAGTTATCACTGTCAAAGTCAAGGGCACAACTACAGTTGTTCAGAGAAGGTGAGAAAGAAAAGAGCTGAGAAAAGGTCAAAGGAGGCAGGTGTGGTGACTCACACCTGTAATCCTAGCACTCTAGGAAGCTGAGGCAGGTGAATTGCTTGAACTCGAGAGTTTGAGACTAGCCAGAGCAAGAGTGAGACCCTGTCTCTACTAAAAATAGAAAAACTAGCCAGGCATGGTGGCACATGTCTGTAGTCCCAGCTTTACAAGCTGAAGCAAGAGGTTTGCTTGAGCCCAAGAATTTGAGGTTGCTGTGAGCTAATATGCCACAGCACTCTGACAACACTGACAGAGACTCTGTCTGAAAAAAAAGGTTGAAGGAGAACCAGGACAGAGTTGAAGCCATGGATGATAAAACCAATAAGAGAAACTTTTGATCTAAAAAGGGGTACAGGGCTCGGTGCCTGTGGCTCAAGTGGCTAAGGCGCCAGCCACATACACCTGCTGACAGGTTCGAATCCAGCCCAGGCCCACCAAACAATGACGGCTACAACCAAAAAATAGCCGGGAGTTGTGGCAGGCGCCTGTAGTCCCAGCTACTCAGGAGGCTGAGGCAGGACAATTGCCTAAGCCTAGGAGTTGGAGGTTGCTGTGTGACACCACGGCACTCTACTGGGGGTGAAAAAGTGAGACTCTGTCTCTAAAAAAAAAAAAACTCAACTGTATACAGTTATGACTTAATAAAAATTAAGTTAAAAAAAAAGAACTCAACAACAAAATCACCCAAACAACCCAATTAAAAATTAGACAAAGAACCTGAATAGACATTTCTTCCAAAAATATACACAAGTGGCCAAAAAGTACATGAAAAGATCCTCAACATCACTAATCATTAGGGAAATGCAAATGAGATACCTCCTAACACCCATTAGGATGGTTACTATCAAAAAATACATAAGTAGTCTCAGTGCTCATAGCTCAGTGGTTATGGTGCCGGCCACATACACTGAGGCTGGCAGATTCAAACCAGCCAGGGTCTGCTAAAAAAAACAACAATGATAACTACAACAACTGCACCCAAAAAAACAGCCTGTACTTGGGAGTCTGAGGCAAGCGAATCGCTTAAACCCACGAGTTTGAGGTTACTGTAAGCTGTGATGCAATGGCACTCTACTGAGGGCGACATAATGAGACTTTGTCTCAAAAATATATATGTATGTATAAATAAAATAGCGAACATTGTGAAGGATGTGGAGAAATTTGAACCCTTGTGCACTGTGAGTAGGAACAATTGCACTTCTGGGTATACTCCTAAAAAGAATTAAAAGCAGGGGTGGCACGTGTGGCTCAAAGGAGTAGGGCGCCGGCCCCATATACCAAAGGTGATGGGTTCAAACTGCAAAAACAAATAAATAAATAAAATAATTAAACACAGAAAAGATATTTGTACACCCTTTTTTTTTTTTTTTTTTGAGACAAAATCTCATTGTGTTGCCCTCAGTAGAATGCTATGGCATCACAGCTCACAGCAATCTCCAACTCTTGGGCTTAAGCAATTTTCTTGCCTCAGCCTCCCAAGTAGCTGGGACTACAGGTGCCTGCCACAAGGCCCAGCTACTTTTTTTGTTGTTGTCACCGTTGTTTAGTAGGCCGGGTTCAAACCTGCCAGCCTCAGTGTATGTGGCCAGTGTCCTAACCAGTGAGCTTCAGACACCAAGCCAGTACACCAATGCTTATAGCTGCATTATTCACAGTAGCCCAAAGGTGGAAACAACTCAGGTATGCATCAACAGATGAATACACAAAATGTGGTATATGTATACAATGGAATATTATTCAGCCTTAGAAGTGGAGGAAATTTTGATACATGCTCCAGCCTGGATGAGCTTTAAGGACGTTATGCTAAGTAAATTAAGCCTGTAACAAAAACACAAATACTGTGTGATTCCACTTCTAAGAGGTCCCTAGAATAGTTGAAAATCATAGACAGAAAGTAAAATGGTGATCACCAGGGGGTGGCAGGGCAGGAGGAATAGACAGTTAGTATGCAATGGACACAGAATTCAGTTCTGCAAGGTGAAAAAATTCTGGAGATTGTTGGCATGACAGTGGATATATACTTATAACTATTGAATTATACACTTAAAAATAGTTATGGTAAAAAAAAAAAAGAAAGAAGGAAAAAGGAATCCAGTGTAAAATTATTTGTAGAAGAAAATGTCATTTGACAAAATAAAAGTGAAGTAACTTCTCTATAAATACAAATGGCGGATTTTCATATTTGCCTAAAGTCAGCTGTACTATCCTATCAATTAGTGGCAGTAAATTATTTAAATTTGTAAGGGGAGTGTTTTTATGATCTGTCTGTTATATAATCAATTTTAGAAGACAATTGCTAGATTAGAAAATTATAAGGAAATTTGAGTCCTTGGGGTGGCGCTTCTGTTTTTAGAAATCTCGGCAGACCTTGATGAAGGTTCCACGGCGTTCACAGCCAGACCTTGCCCACGCGTGCCCTCCCAACAACGTCTGTGTTTTTCAATCCTGGGTTGGCGGCAGGGAGTTTCCTGAGTGAAGATGTAGTTCCAGGATGAATAAGACTTTCTCAAAAAGCCAACTTGATAACGAAAGGCACTGCTTCCTCTGGGCATGAGAACGCCCTCCCACGCCAACTCCTAGCCTTGAGGGATTGTGGAGTCACACGGAGAGCAGAGCACTCACACTTGCCCATTTTAACACTCTTCAATTTGACTGAATTCAAAAGCAGATTTCTACATAGACTCATTCATTCATTCAACAAACACCAGAAGATAACTATGAAATAAGGAGGACAGGGCTTTGGTTAAAGTCAGTTTTCCGGAGGTATAATTTACACGCAGTAAAATTCACCCTTTTAGGTGTGCAGTTCTCTGAGTTTGACAGATGTATATTGTTATATAACCACCACAACCACCAAGATATAGAAGATTTCCATCGCTCAGAGCATTCCCCTGGATCACTTTGCAGTCAGGCCCTGCCTATACCTCCGGTCACTGCCAACACTAATCTGATCTGTGTACCTATAGTTCTGTCTTCTCCAAATGTCAAATAACTGAAGTCACAAAAATACAAAAAGTATGTAGCTTTTTTATCGGCTTCTTTCACTTTGCATAATGCTTTTTTAAAAGTCTCACCCATGTCCTTGAATGCTTCACTAATTCATTCCTTTTTATTGCTGAGTAGTATTCCATTGGGTAGAGGTACCACAATTTATTTAACCATTCTCCAGTTGATGAACATTTGAATTCTTTCCAGTTTTCAGAATTTTGAATAAGGCTGCTAGAAACATTTGTGTGTAGGTCTTTGTAGGGACATACATTTCCATTTCTCATCGGTAAGTACCTAGGGGTAGGATGGCTGAGTCATTTGGAACGTGTATGTTTCCATTTATAAGAAACTATCAAATCATTTTTGAAAACAATTGTGCCCTTTTGCGTTCCTACCAATAATGCAAACGAGTTCAAGTTGTTCTATATCCTTACCGGCCAGACATTTTTGCAAATGGCATCATCTTAATTACTTCAAACCTATAGTTTTCATGAACATTCTATCACCAGCAAAGAGTGGTTATATCTTGAAAATCCCCAATCTGTAAGCTGGTGCCCAGAAATGTGCACTTCTCCGTTGCCTCCACAATGCACTTTCTTTATAAAATAGTAATATAAAAGTGCTGTAATGATTTCACGTTCAAGAAATTACAGCAAAGCAGTTAGCCCTCAGGAAGATGGAAGCAGGCAGACAATAACATAGCACATGTGCAGTGATAGCAGGGCCCTTAACACTCCCCATCCCCACCCCACCATGGGATGCTTGCATCACATCTGACTACAGTCCTAGGTAGGGGTCATCCAGGTCTACTGTAATCCAACTTCTTTAGGGGAAATCTCACTTCCTTCTGCGGCAGCTGTCTTAAAAGATACGATCACCAGGAGTGGTGTCAGCCGTAGATAGTCACTCTCATTCAGGCTTTTCCAGCAGGCCCTGCCATCTTGGGACTACTCTGACTAGTATTTGAAATTGTTGTTATTGTTGTTGGTGGTGGTGGTGGTGATGATGTGTGTGTGTGTGTGCCAGTGTTTAAGCCCAGTTTCTCTGAAGTTTTTGCTCATTGGTCTTTAGGGGGTGGGAGCCTACAAGATTTCAATGTCTGTTTTATCTGACACCTTTTCAAATATTTGAAAGCAGTTCTCCTGTCTCCTAAAGCATCTCCCCTTTTCCAGACTAAACATTTCTCTCCATATCCTGACACAACATGACGCTGAGTTCCTCCTCCATCAGGTCCCTCTAGTGTCAATGTCTATACCTAATTCCTCTTTAAAATAGGAGCTCATTTCTGATCCGCAAAACCAGCTCTTCCTAGCAAACACAGAGTAGATTCCCATCCAGAACCGTCTAAAGCCACATTCACCTTTTCTGAAAGATGTCTCTGGGGCCTCTCATTGAATTTGCTGTCAGCTGTAATCTGTATGGCTGGCTCCTCAGTCATACCTTCCCTGATTTGTACCTGCAGAATCAAATCTAGAGAGACTCAAGAGAGGACAATGTTCTCATTAT
The DNA here is from genome assembly GCA_963574575.1 of Galagoides demidoff. Taxonomy (NCBI): domain Eukaryota; kingdom Metazoa; phylum Chordata; class Mammalia; order Primates; family Galagidae; genus Galagoides; species Galagoides demidoff. The sequence continues at coordinate 40,728 of CAUYQV010060957.1, forward strand.
AGCTTCACCCACTGCCCCGATTTGCTAGGTCTTGGATGACTCTAACTTTATATCTCACCTTTGGGTCACCTCCAAACTATATGAGCAGGTCTACAATATATCTTTGTGCAGCAATTAACATTTCTTGAGCACCTACTGTATTCTATGGACTCAGCCAGGTCCTGGGAATACAAAGAAAGATGAATCAATAGGGCTACTTTCCTAGAGGAGCTCACAGTCTGAAATAGATGGCTGGGTTGTCTACCACAAATGGATACTTCCTGTAGAATTAAATTTGTATCATCATCAATATACACTGTGGGTTCTGCCTTCCAATCAGTCACTAACATACCTATTTGTGCCAGTGTCTAACATAGATGTCTTTATTATATTTTGCCCATGTGGCTGGCATGAGAAAGTTTGAAGAACATCTAGAAGTGTAAATATACTATGTTTTCACATCACTGCTAAGCTAGGGGTCAGAGCGGTCCAAGAGGGAGGAGGATATTAGTCTAACATGAATGGTGTTTGGTAAGGTGCCCACCCTACACCCTCACCACCTCCCCCTTCCTTAATTTCCTTCCCATAATCAAAGAACATTACATAAATGCATTCACACAGCATTAACAATTACTGAAAAGGCACACCAGTGGGAGTATATAATGAGCTCCTGGAGTGACCCCGTGATGCAAGCAGGTTAATAATAAAGTGTGCAACTAAAAAGTAAGTAGCCTATATGAGGGAAATTGATTTGGGGGGGCTAAGCCTTAAATTAATAAATCTCATGCACAGTTCGTTTATTTTTTAAAAAAATTTTTTAGACAGTCTACCTATGTTACCCTCAGTTGCTCACAGCAACCTCCATCCAACTCTTGGGCTTAATCCATTCTCTTGCCTCAGCCTAACAAGTAGCTGGGACTACAGGTGCCCCACAACGCCTGGCTGTTTTGTTTGTTTGTTTGTTTTGGTTGCAGTTGCCATTGTTGTTTAGCTGGCCTGGGCCAGGTTCGAACCTGCCAGCCTCGGTGTATGTGACCGGCGCCCTACTCGCTGAGCTACTGACACTGAGGTTCATGCATGGTTTAGATAGTTGAAGAGGCTGTGGGAAATACAGGCGTGGAGTTGGACCACTTAAACTGTGCTGCTTGGGCCACATAGACCAGCAGTTTAGAAGTTAGCTGAGTCTTCTAAAGAGAGAAAAGGACCGGGCAGTGCTTCGGCACCAGCTCCCAGAGGCCTGGCTACTCAAGGAAGGCAAAGAACTACTTTGGTCTCTGGAACTCCTGGAGAGAAATTAAGGTCCACTAGGTAAACTTCAGGTGTGTCTTTTCAGCAGACCTTTGATTTTACCCATGGAGCACTTACAGTTCTCTGGTTTAGATTTTGATGCCCCCCTACCTTTTGTTTCCACAGGTGACAGGATGCCCCCCACCTTCGGTTTCTTTACCGGGAGAAATCAATAGACAACCTTAGGTATAAGGGTGGTTTGGGTGATTGCCAGTTATGATCCCAAAGAACAAATCTTTGGGAAAAAGGTGTAGTCCTCGGGAAATCCTTCAGCCTCCTCATCCAGAAAAGTCACCTAATTTCCAAAAAGGTTTTCTCCAGAAAGCGCCCAGGAAAGGCGATTCCTACCCAGAGTGTGCCAATTGCCAATCGTTCAAAGGATAAAGTTTGAAGGGCGCGCCAGTGCGTGTGGGGGTGGGGGAGGTGTAGGTTGTGTTTCGCTTATTTGCACTGGAAGCAGCCCCGCGGGGTGAGAATCGACGGAGAAGAGAGACAGAGTCTGATTTTCTCTGCCGGCCAAGGCTCGCTCGGTGCGTTTTCGGTTCTGTTGTTTACTCCAGGTTTTGTTCAGCCTGGGGAAGCTGCGCAGCAGCTTCTCAGATGTTATTTATCTTTTCCTGCGAAGGACCTGTGACAGCCCGGGGTGTCGTGCATCCTGTGCGATTGTTTATCGCCCGGCCCATGCGGTGGCCCGAGCAGCCTCCGCGCCTGCACTTCACGTCCCGAGCCCCGGGCCTACGTGAGCCAGCCCAGGGCGGGAGGTGACGTTAGGGCGCCGCGGTGAACCCGCGTCCTCTGCGGCCCAGCGCCGTGTCCTCAGGGTGGGGCGCTGACCTCTGGGGCGGCCAGGTGCGATGACCCGCAGCTGCTCGCTGCCAGGAGGCCCCGCCCGCCCCGTGGGAGTCACCTCCGGCTGTCCTATGCCCTGCCCAGCCCCCTACGCCGGCTGAGCCCCGGCCTGCCGCGGAAGGGGCTCGTGGCTGCTCTGTCCCGAGTCACCGCGAGTTAGGCGGGCCGGGCGCGGGCTCTGGGGACGTGCGAGGCTGCTCTCTGCCTGGCCGCCCCGACGCCGCGGGGCTTCGCACCGGCCCGCCCAGCCCCAGCCTTGGCGCCGCTGCAGGGCAGGGGACAAAGGCGTGCAGCGCTTTAGAGTCTGCGTTTGCACCGGGCTAGCCACAAGTTCAAAACCAGCCTCCGGAGAGTTCTTGGGATGATTTTATTCTTTTCTTTTCTTTTTCCATTTCCCTTCTCCTTTCTTTTCTTTTCTCCTCAGTCCTAGCCTTTCCCCTTTCTTTTCTTTCTCTCTTTATTTTCTAAGTTTTCAAGGGCTGGGACTTTTGCCACTTGGGAGCTTGTCAAAGGAGCAGAATCATGGCAGGGCAGAAAACTGTCTCTACCCGCCCGTCTGTCTATGTGTGGGAGTGGGTGTAGTGTGTGTGGATGGGTCTGTGTGTCTCCCCGTCCCTACACACACGCACAGGACCCACACACACACCCTCCCATCCACAGACACTTAAACACGCAGACACACACACACACACCGCGTACACTCCCACACAGTCACACACACACATACCGCGTACACTCCCAAAGACACACCTCATACTCAGACACACCGCACACACCGTCCCACATACTCAGATACATCACACGCGCGCACACACACACACACACACACACTCCACACTCACACACACACCGCGTATACTCCCACACAGACACACACACAGACACTCCACACCCTCCCACACACCGCGTACACAGACCGCACACACCATCCCACATATCCAGACACATCACACGCACACACACACACAGACACTCCACACTCACACACACACCGCGTATACTCCCACACAGACACACACACAGACACTCCACACCCTCCCACACACCGCGTACACAGACCGCACACACCATCCCACATATCCAGACACATCACACGCACACACAC
>CAUYQV010060960.1:0-35706 GCA_963574575.1 Galagoides demidoff
GCCATGGCATCACAGCTCATAACAACCTCCAACTCCTGGGCTCAAGCGAGTCTCCTGCCTCCGCCTCCCAAGTAGCTGGGACCACAGGCGCCCGCCACAAAGCCCCGCCATTTTTTGGTTGCAGCCATCTTTGTTGTTTGGGGGGCCTGGGCTGGGGATTCGAACCCGCCACCTTAGCCGATTGAGCCACAGGCGCCGAGCCGGATCATGTTATTTCTAAGGAGCTCTGTTATGAACTGAATTGCATCCCCCAAATTCATATGTTTAAGCCCTAACCCCAAAGATGACCATATCAGAGCCTTTAAGGAGGTAATTAAGATTAAATGGGGTTATAGGGTAGGGTCCTAATCCAGTGGGACCTGGGATCTTCTGGGATCCTAAGAAGAAGAAGAGACCCCCTAACTCTCTTTCTAGGAGAGGACAGAGGACAGCCCATGAGAAGAGAACCCTCACCAGAAACAAAATCTTCCGGCACCTTGATCTTGGACTTCCAGCCTCCAGACTGAAAACGTGATTTTTGTTGTTTTAGCTACCTAATCTGTGGCATTTGTTAGAGGAACTTCAAAAAACTAATACAAACTCCCTGCTACCCCCAGCTTCTAAGAGAAAGGAGGGTGGGATTTGTAAAGATATCTTCAAATGGAAGTGTTTTCCTGGACAAGGGGCCTAAGTAGAGGTAGGAGCTGAGTACCTGCTGTGATTCAGATAAGTGTTTTTTTGAACAAGGCAGTAGTTAGTTGTGGCCAGACTGAGTTGGAGAATAGACGATGGGCTCCAGCCCACCTCTGAGGCTGCAGCTAACTTGCTGACCTCTACACTCCCACAGATTTGGTCTGTTATTTCTAAATCACCAAAGAGGAGGGTGAACATGAAATGGAAAAGGGAATCTACAAGTCTGGGAACAATTGTATCAAGTGCCTACTATGTGCCTGCATGTGCAGGGCTGAGTCCAGAGTAATGAGGTCCCCAGCCCTCCCGGGGCTCACAGACTAGCAATTGATACACTGAGAAAGATTTCATACTGTGATAAAAAGGATAAAAAGTCCGCTGAGAAAATAAAACAGTGAGGAGAGAGGGTGTGGGAATGTGGGTGAAGATATCTTTGAAGTGATCACGGAAGGGTCTTAGATTGGATGCCCCCAGAAGCAGATCCTTGAGTCAAGAACCAGAGGCGCAAGTAACTTATTTGGAGGGTGATCCCAGAAGGTCCGGTGGAGGATGGGAAAAGGAGATGAGGAGGGGTGGATCCAAGGAAGGTGGGCTAACGGGCAGGTGACAGCCGTGGTGCTGGGGATCTCTGGGAACCGTGGAGACTACACCTTTCACTCCTACATGTGCCAATCAAGGGGTAGGGAAGATAAGGGTATTATCTACTGACTCCCACCTGGGCAGTGTGCCCCGTGGTATCCCTAGCCTTCCCCCAGGCAGGCAGGCTGAGCACCCTGCCGTACCAGAGAAAGACCCCAAGCAGAGAGTCCCACAGGCTGGCCATCAATAGAAAACCATCAGCATGGACAGGAACCAGGGGTGCGAGGCGATGTGTGGGGGGCAGATATGACCTCTTTGAAGAGGCAACATTGGAACCGATAGCAAAAACGAGAAGGGGCCAGCCAGGGGAAGAGTTGGGAGAAAAGCTCTGAAGACGGGGATGGGCAGAAAAGTCTTGTCACTTTCACGACGTGCCGGTCACAGAGCTTGTTGAGGAGGCCAGGGCTAAGGGACTCATCTGGCCTCAGGGAGCTCCGGGTTACCTGCCCACTCCACCCTATCCATACTCCTCCTTTTGTACCCCTCCCATGGAGGCAGTGATTGGCTGAGGAGAGAGTAGGTGGAGCCTTTTGGGCCTACACCCAGGAGGCATCCTGGAGCAGGTGGAGAGATGCTCCCCAGCTGAGCCAGGTGAGAGGCAGAGCTCTGTAAACAAATTCTACAGCCATGACTGCCTTCTCTGCCCCAGGGCTGGAGGAGAAAGGGCCCAGCCCTCCCTGGGCATTCAGGGATGCTCCTGTGTTACACTGGCCATGCCTTCTTGTGGCTAGAAGTAGTCTGCCCCCAGCAGCCAGAGGCATCCCCAGGACACAGGGAACCCCAGTCTGACCTAGTGGAAGGAACATAGGTGGACAAAGGCAGAAAGATGACCCTGGTGAGGCCAACCAGAGTCTGTGGCCCCGGAGAGAGGTGTCCTGACCATGGTGGTCCAGGAGAGAGTGGATCCCGGTCTTGAATGTTCCCTTAGAACACCCCACGGGGCAGCCCTAGAGAGCCATGTGAGTATCCCCTGGTTTGGGCAGTGTCTCGGTGTGGTCCCCAGAAGCAAGTCCTGAGAAAGGGACTCCAGTGGACATAATGTGTTTGGGAAGTGAAGGAGATAGCAGCAGGGGGTGGGGACAGGAGACAGGGAAGGGAAGGTTCCCATAAGCAGTGCACCATGGAGCCACTACCTCTATGGGCAGTTGGAGCTGAGTGCCTTGAGGAGCCCAAGGGAGGCCAGGCGGACACTGATTGGGATGGATCACCTGGGGGCAGAGGAGGCTGAAGTGCTGAGGAGCCCACTCGTCCTTACTGCCTGAGGCTGTCTCAAAAGGGGTATTTCTCCTGCAGGTCCAGCCAGTGAGTATTGGGGGTAAGCTCAGGTCCTTGGAACCTGTGGAACACACTGAAGTTTACCAGCCTGCGGGTTTGGGTGGGGAGGATGGTGTTACCTTCAGGTTTATCCTCAGCTATGCGCAGACCCCAAATCCCCTTTCATGAGACTGCCCTGCTGGTCTGCCCAGGGACTCCAATGGGGTCTTACACATTCTTCAAGGCCTTATTGGAGTTCCTCTCTCTCTGAGAAGCTTTCTAACATGAAATCAGAAGAGACCTCCCCCTGCCAAGTCCTCTGAAGCACTAGTTCTTTGGCGTCTGAGGGCACCAGAAAGAGGGTGAACATCCTGCAGGCTGCCACTAGGGGCAGGGCAGCCCAGTCTCTGGCCTGGGTAGAGGTGCTGCCTGGTACCTGGCTATGGGCAGGCCACTTGCTTCCACCCTGTCCAGGGGTCCATCATTCCTTTCTGCCCCTCACTCCTGGAGACCACAGGACATGTGCAATTAGACCTTTTAGGGACCCCGGAGGGACCTGATCCATAGACCTACTTGTGAGGGGTGGAGGTCCCTTTGTCTTGGTTTTACCAAGGATGGGGTGGTGGAAAGGAAAATGATTCCTAGCAAACTCATTTTGCTGTCCCCTGTCCTGGGGGGGGGGGAGGCAGAATGTGACTGCCAAGAGGGTGAGATGCTTCCTATTGAGAATGCCCCACCCCCACCCCAACCACTTTGCAGTTGTGGGGGAGTGGGGAGGAGAGAGGGGGCCACTGTCATTGTTCCTGAACACTGGCTGGCAGGAGGCCCGGGAAGGGGGCGCCCCACTAGGGAATCTGCAGCTGTCTGTCTTTAAGGTAAAATTACCGTAATTACTCCAATTACCAAATCCATCAAGAGCTTTGGGCCGAGGAGGCCTGGAGAACAATCGGACCCTGATGGATCTGAGGAGTGTGAGTCACGGGGTGGGAGTACAAAGTATACAGAGATGGAGGGGAGTGGGGGCAGCAGCTGATGTTAAACCAGGCTCTCAACTGGGGTGCGGATGGGGAAGTGCAGAGAGTATGATTAGCAGCCAAGACCCTGCTTTTCTCCCTTAGTGAGATTTTTCTTCTACAATGGAAAGAAAAACAATTCTAAAACTCTGCCTGCCATCTCCTTTCACAGAACCACACCCCCTATGACCACCTGACTTGGACACACACACCCCCTTCCTTTGTCTGTTAGGAGTGTTAAAAGTAAAAAGAGCCAAGAGCAATGGTTCAGGTCTCCTGGGTCCCACACAGCTCTAGGCCAGGTGCTGCGTGGAGAAATTTTCAAGCTTCTTTCCTTTCAGCCCCACGGAGCAGTTATGGTCTCATTCCACAGGTGCGGACGTCCCACATTTCCTCTTGGCCTGGGTGCCCCAGGGACCAGCCCCTGGTTCGCCTCTGTACTCCTCTCCCAGCTCTGCCTGGTGACCACGCTTGTACACACTCAAAGAACACTTGGTGAAGATGAATAACAAGACTGGCAGATTAGGTGGGTTACTAGGAAATCACCATACAGGATACGTCCCCTCTTTTTATTTTTATTGGAATTTCTCAACATTGGCTGACAGTGACAGGTGGTCAGACCCTCTTCATCTGGTAATAGCATGATAGAAAGGGATGGTTGGGAGTAATTTCATTTTTCCTTTTTCTCTTTGTGCAAATTTCCTGCAATGTTCTTAACATTAAATAAAGTGCAAAAAGTTAGGCCAGGTGTGCTTGTTTGAACTCAGGAGTTCATGCTCAGCCTGAGCAAGAATAAGATCCCATCTCTAGTAAAAATAGAAAACTTAGCTGGGCATTGTGGCAGCACCTGTAGTCCCAGCTACTTGGGAGGCTGAGGCAAGAGGATGGCTTGAGCCTAGGAGTTTGAGGTTGCTGTGGGCTAGGCTGACACCATGGCACTCTAGCCTGGGGCAACAGTGTGAGACTCTGTCTAAATAAATAAACAAAATGCAGGCTGGCCCCACTCAGGACTCTCATGTGGGAGGGTGTAATGGGCTGTTGACTTGTTCTTCTGAGGATTCTCCTCCATCATTTGTGCCACCACCAGAACAAGCCCCTATTGTGGCCAAAGACCAGCTACTGACACAAAAAAATCATTGATTGCACACTGTGACTCCATGAAATGAACACACCTAAAGCGACCCTCTCGTGCCTGTTTCACAGCACTGGGCACCAATAAACTCAGTTTGTTTTCTTGCCTGGTCTTCCATCCTGGCCACTCTGCTGGCCTGGCTTAGGGGTGCCACACTCCACCCCACCTCTCTCTGTGTTATTTCTCTCCCCCCGCCCCAAGCATGCGTACATGCCCCAAATCTTGCAGGCTCTGTTCTTATCCTGCCTCCTCCAGGAAGCTTCTCTGGCCTCCCCAGGAGAGAGGACTCTCCCCTTCTGAGCTTGGAGAATACTTTCTTGGATCATGTCAAGTCTCCCTCCTACCATGTGGCCTTCACCGCCATATTTCATCTTTATGTCCAAACTCTGGGCTGGGTTAGGACAGGGCCATCTCATGTAGTTCGTTTAGGTTTCCTCCACCCCCACACCAGGGGCTACAACAAGGCCGGAGACAAAGGAAAAATAAAAATCATATATTAAAAGAAAAGAACTTCTCTACACAAGAGAAGTTAGCTGCAACAAGGTCAGAAATAAAGGAAAAATAAAAATTGTATATTAAAAAATAAAATAACTTCTTTATACTTGAAGAGCAGTAAAAACATTCAGATTCTTCATCTCAGTTGAGCTGGATTTCTAGCCTAAGAAAACAATCCCTAATTGTGGAAAGGTGGTATAAGGAAGCTAATCTTTTCAGCATTATTGCTGGCTGTACACTTTAACCTTGAGGGGAGGTTCAGGCTGTCATCCCTTTGTACTTTATCCCCAGGAGGAGATATATCTGCAGGCCCCTGAGCCTGGGGAAAGAGAAACCCTTGGTTGAAGTAAACCTAGCCCAGAGTTGGGAGATAGGTCTGGATTTCCACAGAGAATGCTGGGACCAAAGCCTCTGTGAATTTTCAACTTGACTTTGGCCTGGATTGTCCTTGGTGCCTATATCTCTAAGACTACCCTGCTTACAGGTGCTGGACAAAGATCTAGGACCTTGGGGTCCAGGCCAAATAGCTTCCAAACTCATCATGATTAATATGATTAACATGAAAAATTGTGGAACAATTTAATGTCCAAACACAGGGAGATTAGCTAAATAGATGGAAGCCTCATGCAGACTTTTAAAATGATTCAAAAGCTTATTCTGAGATCTGGGAAATTATAATAAGATGTTTATTATAATGCTGTTTTCATAGTGAAAAGTTGAAAGCAACATAAATATCCCCAGATAGGAGATCTATCAAGAAAAGCATTGTTCTATGTGTCAGAATTATGTATAGCCATTGTATGATAAAGCAAAAAAAAGTAATAGTATAGAAAGCTATTGAGAATATGTTTTCAAACACTTCATTACAAAAAATTCCAAACACCAGGAGTTTAAGGTTACAGTGAGCTATGATTGTGTGACTGTATTCCAGCCTGGGGGACAAAATGAGACCTTGTCTCTAAATAATTAAGCAAAGTAATTAATTGATAATTAAAATACAATAAAGTTGCCTTTGTGTACGTAAAGGCTTCCCATTCCACTGTGTGGTTCAGCCTATTCCTTGCTTCCTTCCTTCAGAGAGACAAGCAGGCACTGATGTTTGGGGTTCCAGCTTAGGGCAGGGTACAGCAATGGTCCCCTTAGGGAGGAAGACTTATCAGGATTCCTCCTGGAAGGAAACCCAGAGTTTAGAGAGGGAAGGGAAGACCTGGAGCATCACCCAGGCCTACGCCCACCCCCAAGGGCCGAACTGCTGCCTCTAGATGGCCTGGACTCAGGGAATGACCTTGAACCGTGAGCATTTTAGGGCAGAATTCCTTGACATTTTCCCATCAACTGCCCTTAAGGGAGGAGGAAAGTGAAGGTGAAATTGGAGCAAACCTGAACCCAATTCATTTGCTCATTCATTCATTCATTCATTCACACAAAAAACAGTTCTCAGGGTCTTCTCTGTTCACAGTCCTGTGATGAGCCCTGAAGACAGCCATGAACTAGACAGAACCAGCTGCCCCTTGGAGCTTCCAAGGCCACATAGTTCTTTTTTTATTGAGACAGAGCCTCAAGCTGTCGCCTTGGGCAGAGTGATGCTGTGGCATCAGCTCAGATTACAGCTCATAGCAACCTCCAACTCTTGGGCTTATGTGATTCTCTTGCCTCAGCCTCCCAAGTAACTAACTGCAACTACAGGTGCCTACCACAACACCCAGCTATTTTTTGGTTGTAGTTGTCATTGTTGTTTGGCAGGCCCAGGCTGGATTCGAACGCACCAGCTCTGGTGTACGTGGCTGGTGTCTTAGCCGCTTGAGCCACACATAGTTGTTCTTTCTTGAAATCTCATCATTTCATCTTCAACATTCTTGTGAACTTTTCATCCTATTTCATAATGAGTCACACTTGTTTTTTTTAATTTTAAAATGATGTTTTGGGCTGGGCATGATGGCCAGAGCGGGACCTCGTCTCTAGAAGAAACAGCCAGGCATTGTGGCAGGTGCCTGTAGTCCCTGCTACTTGGGAGGCCGAGGCAAGAGGATCTCTAGAGTTTGCTGTGAGCTGTGACACCACAGCACTCTACCAAGAGTGACAAAGTGAGACTCTTATGTCAATAAAAAAATAAATAAAATGATGTTTTGCACAATGAAGTAAATGCATTTAATGCACTGTATTGTACACTTGGAAATGGTTAAAATGATGGGTTTTGTTATTTTATCCATTTGCAGTGTGCAGTTCAGTGGTGACATTATGTCCATTCATGTTGTTGTCCAATCCTCATCACCACCCGTCTCCAAAACTTTTTTGTCTTCCCAAACAGAAATTCTGTGCCCATTAAACCCTAACTCCCAACTGGGCACCTGTAGTCCCAGCCTCTTGGGAGGCTGAAGCAGGAGGATCACTTGACCCCAAAACTGGGAGCCCAGGAATTATAGTCCTTGCTTTTGGTTCTTTTGGGTATCTGTCCAAAAGTGAAATTACTGAACTGTATGACTGTTTTATGGTTAATTTTTTAAGTGACCACCATACTGTTATACTATATAGTTTAGCACAGAAAAAGCCTGTATTAACTGTTACATATTTTTTGTTTGCTTTTGTTTTTTTGAGAGAGTCTCACTTTGTTGCCCTCGGTGGAGTGCTGTGCCATCATAGCTCACAGCAACCTGAAACTCTTGGGTTCAAGAGATCCTCTTGCCTCAGCCTCCCAAGTAGCCTGCCTCAATGTCCGGCTATTTTTGTTGTTGTTGTTGTCATTGTTGTTTAGCTGGCCTGAGCCAGGTTTGAACCCGCCACCCTCCATGCATGTGGCTGGTGCCATAACCACTGTGCTACGGGTGCCGGGTCAGCAGCTCCTACACGTTATGTCCTCTATACTCTTTAATTTTTTTTAATGTAGAACGCTTCACGAATTTGTCTGTTATCCATGCGCAGGGACCATGCTGATCTTCTCTGTATCGGTCCACTTTTAGCCCATGTGCTGCCAAAGCGAGCATCCTCCATCCTCTTTGAATAAAGTGGACATTCCAAGAAGGGGCACTGTGGCTTCTGGCACCCTCTAGAAGCTTCCAGGCTACTCATTCTCCTGTTTGAAAGCATAGCTATCGTTCATTCAATCCCCAAATATTGGCTGAGGAGCTGCCTGTGCCAGGACCTCCCCTAGATGAGATGAAGATGAACAAAACTAGACACAAACCAGCCCAGGAGCTACCGCCTGGAGGGTAAATTATTAATGTCATCCCCATTTTGCCAACAAGTAGACCAAGGCTCAACAAGGCAAGGGCTGGTCCCATGCAAGCTCAGCTGAGTCCTCACCAGGATCCTCCACAGGACAGTCTCCATTATCACGGGACAGCCCCAGGACCTGCTGTCTGGCCCCAGGTCTTCCTCAGCCTGTGGGGCACTGGCCACTCCTCCAGCTCGGTTCGGTTCTGCTCTATGTCCTATTGTCAGAAAGCAAAGACAAGGGGCCTCCCTGGAAGGACCCCCTGGGACCTCCCCCTCCCCTGTCTCCTTCCAGCAGGAAAGGCCCTTGGGCTCCAGCTGGGGCAAAGGGCACTCCCAGAGCACCAGTCCCCCACTGGCTGTCCGTTCCTACCCACTTTGCGCTCCTTTCTGCTCTGTCCCGGTGGAGAACAGGCCCACGGGCTCCAGCTTAGTTCTGAGCTGGTCGGTGGGACCTTAGGCAAGCTGCAGGGTGTCTCTAAGTCTTGGGTCTTGGTGTCCTCATCTGTCAAACCACCACCTCTAATGGGTGAACACATTGTGCTCAGTTGGTGAAACACTACTGTTTGCTGTCCATCTGCTGTCCATTGGCTCAGGCTGTCCCAATAAAACACCGTAGACTTCGTGACTTAAGCAATAGGAATGTGTTTCTTTACCTTGAACGAGCACGAAGTCCAAGGTCAAGGTGCTGGCAGGTCTGGTTTCTCCTGAGGTCTCTCACTTGGGCTTGCAGATGTGTCTTCCTATGGCTTTTCCTCTGTGTACATGCACTCCTGGCGTCTCTTCTTACAAGCACCTTAGTCCTTGGACCAAGGCCCCACTCTTATGACCTCATTTCCCCTAATTACCTTCCCAAGACCTGATCTCTAAATACAGTCACTTTGAGGGTTAGGGTTTCAACTTACAAATTTTCTTTGAGGGAGGGACAACACAATTCAGTCTGTAACAACTACTCAGCAATTAAAAGGAACAAGCCAATTGCAGCCAACAGCTGCAATTAGAAAGAAAAAAGCCAAAGATAAGCGAGAGAAGCCAAATGCAAAATGTATTCACCGCGTGATTCCATTTAGGCCCAACTAGAAAAGTCAGAACAAATCTACTATGACAGGAAGCACATCTGTGATTACCCGGGGCTGAGAGTGGGGAGGATCCATGGGAGAATTCAGTACAAGGGGGTCCGAAATGGGGGTGACAAAAACGTTGCAGAGTGATGGTGGTGATGGTATACGTTGGTCAAAACTTGTTGAATTTGAAACGTACATTAAAAACGAGGGCACTTTACTGTTTATAAATGATACATCTGTAAACAAAATGTTAGAAACCTTGCATCAAGGGGTTAAAAATAGGACCCGCATTAGGTAGTTAGGAGTAAATTAGTTAATGCCTGCAAAGTGCTTAGCTTGGAGCCTGGCACAGTGTAAGTACAAGTAAATGGTAACTATGGTAACCTGAAAACAAGACTTTTGCTCAGTAAATGGGGCAAGAAAGAGAAATAAACACAGAGGGCACATGGTGGAGGGGATGCTTCTTCAGGGCCCAGAGCAGACAGGCGGAGGCTGTGAACTCAGCCTCATGGGGTCACTGGCTGGCTCGCTCCTGGCCTAAAGGAGGAGTCCCCATCACCTATCAGCATCTTCTGGGCCTTGGGAACAGCCATCTGCAACTCAGCCCCTGCTCAGCCCTGATCCTGGTTGTTTTCATTCATTCATTCACTGAACGTGCACACTGGACCCCCCACCTAGCACAACAGAAGATCTCAGTAGCGGTTTCTATTTACTGAGCGCATCGTATGTGCCAGAAACTGTGCTGAGTGCTTGACGTTTTGGATTGGACCAAATGAAAGAGCTAATATTTGACCAGTTTTCACCCACAAGAATGGCAGCTTACCTAGTATATGATGTCTTTCATCCTCATAACAAGTGTGAAGAGTAGATATTATTATTCCCATTTTGTGGCTGGGAAGACTGATGTTCAGAAAGGTGAAGTGACAGGCCCAAGGTCACTCACCTATTAGTGGCTGGATTTGATCCCAGGTCTGACTCTGAAACCTATATATTACGTGTTCCTTGCCCTTAAAGAGTCTCAGTGTAGTCTCGGCACCTGTGGCTCAAGTGGCTAAGGTGCCAGCCACGTACACCCAAGGTGGCAGGTTCGAATCCAGCCCCGGCCCGCCAAACAACAATGATGGCTGCAACCAAAAAATAGCCAGGCATTGTGGGGGGCACCTGTGGTCCCAGATACTCGGGAGGCTGAGGCAGGAGACTTGCTTGAACCCAGGATTTGGAGGTTGCTGTGAGCTGTGATGCAACAGCACTCTACCCAAGGGGACAGACAGCTAGAGGCTCCTGTCTCAAAAAAAAAAGAGTCTCAGTCTAGTGGAGAGGGGATAAACACTGAATATGTTCCCAAGTCTCATCTCATTCCCTCAGTCCCCAGACAGGGTGCCCTCAGCTTTTCAGACATTGGCTATGAATATCCTTGGCCTTCCTAAAATGCCAAGGTCCTGCCAGCCCTACACATGGCTTCCCTGCCCACCAGGACATCCTCCTTCTCCTGGCCTGCTTCTCCCTGGCTGTTGGGTGGTCCGTGCTGGCTGGGCTTTTGTGAGGCTGTGCTTATGTGTCTCTGTTGCCCTAGGAGCTGGCCTCATTCTGTCCATCTTGTCCTTACTCCAGGCCAGCCCCTCCTTAAAGGCTCCCTAGGAGTTCAGGTTTGTCTTTAATTCACAGTTCATTAGCAGATCAAAGAGGACAGAGACACCCTGAGTCCAAAGGACCCTCAGGCATCCCTCTCCTCACACTGTAACAAAATGTCCCCTTGGCAGGAGACACAGGAATCCTCCTTGGTGGCTCTTTGTGTGGCGGCTGGAACCTGGCTCCAGGGTTTCCCATCTGTAATGGGGCCAGAGATTCAGCTGTTGGGGGGCTGAGGCAGAGGCCCTCGGAAGCGGCACCAGCCCCTCCTCTAGAGCCTGAGCAGGACAAGGACAGTTAATTCCTCTGGTGTTATCAGCTGGGCACAGGCACTGGTTGCATAGCAACCCAGATTGCTCTCTGTCTCCAGTGCTCCAAAAAAAAAAAAAAAAAAAAAATCAGCATTTTCTCCATGAAATGGAAATGGGTTCAGAACAGCCTAGGCGCCCTGCCCCCAAGTGTGGCTGGTTTGAAAGGACCTCATACCACTTGGTGGGTACCCACTCTTAAGACCTTCACCTTCCTCTCACTTCCTGCATGCCAGCCTGGGGGTAAAAATTTACTCACCATCCCACTGCTACAACGTGGGGCTGAGCCAGAAGTTAAATCTGAGTTTGTTCAAGGGGATGCTGAACAGGTCTGGGATCTGGGTATAGGAAGTGGGGGAGCCCCAGTCAGCCCTAGAAATGGAATAGATCTAGTCATTCATTAAGAAATATTTGTTGAGCACCTACTAGGTGCTTCAAACCCTAAACTCCCCAGATTTGGTAGGTTAAAGATGGCTGCGAATTCTTTATCTCTCCTGCCATGGAGCAGTGGAGTCTATTTCCCTTCCTTTTAAATTGGGGCTGGCTCTGTGGCCAGTAGGATGCGAAAGTAGTGACATTGTTTAACTCTGAGATTGAGTCCTAAGAAATTTTCTGTCTTTGCCATTTGAAATGCTCCTTCTTGGCACCCAATCACCATGATGTAAGGAAGTCCAAGCAGCCACGTGGAGCAGTCCTCCTGAAGTCTGTGCCTTTTGCCAGCCTCATAAGTGAGGCCATGTGATACCACATGAAGCAGAAGAATCATTCAGCTGAACCCTGACCAAATCCCTGGCCCACAGAATTATGGGTAACTAAAACTATTCTGTCTTCAAGCTAGTGAGTTTGGAGTAACATATTATGCAATAATAGGTACAAAGACACAGGAGAGCTTACTTTCTCATTTATAGACTCTCATATATCAACATGATATATCCTAGGCCCTGTGCTGAGCTCCAAAGCAAAACGTCACCCAAGAGGGCTAAACTCCAAAACTCTGGGGAATTGGGGGCATCAGGAGATGGCACAGAGGCAGGAAAATGGAACCAAGAGCTCAGAGATCGGAGTAGACCATTAAATAAAAGCAATTTGCAAAGAAAGGGCCATGAAAACGGGTAGAGAAGCAATCTTAGTTGCTGACTAGACCTCACAATTTTGAATATGGGTTCCAGCTCTGAACATTTGGAAATGGGCATGTGGACCATATCGGGAAAGATTCTGAGGTGAAGGCTGAGCTCCAGGGTGACAGGTTAATCATGTTACACAGTGGGTGAGCAGAGGAGAGTGAAGGCACATGTGTCACACTGGTGCTTCTTGAGCCCATGCTTTCTGCTGGCTTCTGTGACTAACCCTTCTGGGCCCACTTAGATGTGGAGAGAGGCTGGAGGACAGGCTGTTCGTGCAGGCTTGTGGGAGCAGAGTAGAGAGGACCCCAGGCCTGCAGTCATATTCAGTGATCTGGAGTTACAGAGCTGGAGTTTATAAACCAACCAAGCAGCTTCAGAGGATTTGCTTTTAGTTAGGTTTTCTATGTATCGTAGTCAATCAATCCTAATATTCTACTGTCTCCTGTGTTCTTGGGTCAGACTGTCACCTGGCTTGTTTGTTTTATTGTCTTTGAGACAGAGTCTCACTCTGTCACCCTGGCTAAAGTGCTGTGGTGTCATAGCTCACAGAACCTCAAACTCCTGGGCTCAAGCAATCCTCTTGCCTCAGTCTCCCAAGTAGCTGGGACTACAAGCCCCCCCCCACCCCCAACAATGCCCAGGTCTTTCTATTTTTTAGTAGAGGCGCAACTGGTCTTAAACTCTTGAACGCAAGCAATCTACACACCTCGGCCTCCCAGAGTGCTAGGATTACAGGTGTGAACCCTGTCCCCAGCCGGCTAATTTTGTTTTAATACCGATGTGGGGCTCTACCTTCATCCTCCCTCTGAGCCTGAGTTTCAGTATTTTATAACCCCCCAGGTGATTCTAATATGCAATCCAAGCTGAGAAAGCAGCTGCCTAACCCCTGAAGCCACACAGCTGGGAAAAGGAAAGTGTGGGTCCTCGAGAAATAGTCTAGGTGCCGGGAGGTGGGGTGGAGAGTAGAGAGGCAGTCCTGTGCTGGTACATCTTTCTGTTTTCCAGGGGAAAGAGATCAGAGTTACAGCATTTGCTGATTTCTGTGACATAACTACTTCTATCATGGCTGATTTCAGGCTACTAACCAAATGCTGGGTTGGGCTGAGAGGCATAGTGGGCTCTTTGCAGCCAAGTTCTTATAGCTAATGACAAAGCTAGTGGGAAATGCTCTAACTACTGTGCACTGAGGTGTGGTCTTGTGGTCTAACGACCAGCAGCCCAGGCATTACATAGGGGCTGGTTAGAAATATAGAACTTCAGGTTCACCCCAGACCTACTGAGTTAGCATCTGCACTTTAACCAGATTGCCAGATGATATCATGAGCACATTCAAGTTTAATAAGCACGGCTCCAATATACAGAGTTTTTTGTTTGTGTGTGTATTTTTTGAGACAGAGTTTCACTATGTCGCCCTCAGTAGAGTTCTGTGACATCACAGCTTATAGCAACCTCAAACTCTTGGGCTTAAGCAATTCTCTTGCCTCAGCCTCCCAAGTAGCTGGGACTACAGGCACCTGCCACAATGCTTGGCTATTTTTTGTTGGTGGTGTTGTTGTTGTCATTGTTGTTTAGCAGGCCCTGGCTGGGTTTGAACCCACCAGCCCTGGTGCATAAGGCTGGCACCCTAACCACTGTACTACAGGCACTGAGCCAATAGACAGAGTTTTAAATGAACTTTTCTGGGAATACTGAGATGAACATAACCATGCCTAGTAGGGTCAGAAAAGGCTTTGTGAGAGGAATGGCATTACAATTAGGTTTTGTGGGATGAGTAGGAGTTTTCTGGGCAGATGAGAGGTAAGATGAGGAATGGAATTGTGGGTAGAGGAATCGGTGTGGGCAAAGGCGGTATTAACCACCAGAAATATTTTCAAAAGGTGCTTTGTGGGGTGGAGAAAAGCTGTGCTGAGGAGGGGACAGGGGGAAAATAGGAGAAGATAAGGCTGGAGAACTGGGTTCTCAACGTGTGGTCACCAGACCAACAGCATCTACAACCTGGAAGCTTATTAGAATTGCACATTATCGGCTTGGTGCTCGTAGCACAGTGGTTACTGCGCCAGCCACATACACTGAGGGTGGTGGGTTCGAACCCAGCCCAGGACAGCTAAACAACAATGGCAACTGCAACAACAACAACAACAAAAATAGCTGGGCACTGTGGCAGGCACCCATAGTCCCAGCTACTTGGGAGGCTGAGGCAAGAGAGTCACATAAGCCCAAGAGTTTGAGGGTGCTGTGAGCTGTGATGTCACAGCACTCTACCAAAGGCAACATAGTGAGACTCTGTCTCAAAAAAAAAAAAAAAAAAAAGAAAGAAATGCACATTATCACATCTCATCCCGAAGCTGCTGGGATGGGACAAGAATCCGTATTTTAACAAAGCCTTCAGAGAACCACCAAGGAGCAGGAAGAGGAGGCTGTAAGGGTCTGGGGTGTGACAGACAGGCATTCTGGGCAGTTTTCAGGTCTGGGACTCCCCTCTCCTGCCTCCAAAGTCTTCCTCCTTTGTGGAGACCCCTTGATAGGACCTCATGGGGAAAGGCAAGGGTGTCCTTTTGCTTGGTCCCTTTGGGTGTCACCTGGTATAAACCTTCATCCTGGTCTCTCTGTCTTACTGGAGGACACTTTTGCCATGTGGTATAGGATCTGTGACAATGACATAATCATGGGCAATTGTTTCCATTTTGCATACAATTGTTACATCAACTGGGCCTACAGGTCAGTTCCTAGCTCTGATTTCTGAGAGACAGACGCCTGCAGGCGTGTGACTGGTTGGTAGGCTCTGCCGGGCACTAGTGGGTTTGCTGATGGGGCAGTTATGAAGAAGGACTCTCCTATAAACATCCAGTGTCCAGAACTCACCCCTGACCTTGGCTGAGACAACAAGGAACCCCCTCCTCACCTACCCTCATTATGGCCCTGCTTGAGCTGTTCTCTTATGGCTTGTTTAACTCCCTCTTCATCACAGCAGGGACCTTGTATATCTTAGCATGTCCCCTGCACGCTGCCTGTTGTCACCCCCATTCTAGCAGCTCACTCTGATGGAGCACTTATTGTGTGGGTGCAAGAAACACACACCAGAAAGCACTGTGTGGTCTGTACCTGATAACTGCCTATAAGATGAGTACTATTCTTTTTATCCCCATTTTACAGGGGAAGAGACTGAGGCACAGGAAACAAATATAATGCCCACAGTCACAGGGCTGGTTGGCCACAGGCAGCCTGCCTCCAATAGATAAACATATTTGGTTGCTATTGTTATTATTCCAGGGAGAGAGGAAAAAGAATAAAAAAGTAGGGAAGTTTCCTGAGTGTCATCATCACCCCTGGGGTTAGCAGTGTACCTCTCTGGAAACCACTGCCCTGAAATACTGGCCATTTTTCTTCACTCTGAAGGACATTGAGGAAGGTCCTGGAAAAGCTGAGCCTTGTCCAGGATTAGGGACCAGTGTTTCTGCCCTGACTCAGCCACAGCCCAGGGGTCTTCTTGAGGTCCTGGCTGGCAACTCCCCGCTAACAGGGCCTTTCAGCTCTGGCTCACCGGGCTGCTGGATCCATTAATGCTGAAATTAGCATCGTAATTGCCTTTTAACTATTCATAGCTGTAGAAAAAGACCAAGCCGGCCCGCCTCTCAGCCTTCTCCCTCCCATCCCAGAGGGCTGCATTGGCCTCCCTCTCTAGACCCCAGCTAGGATGATATAATCCAGGCTTCAAAGGTTTATTGTGAGGCACGTAAAGTGCCCTGCGTGGTTCCAGACACACTGTGAGTGATGACGGCAATTGTTGTTGTGTTTGGAGACAAGTAAGGACATGCAAATCAGCGGCACTGGCATGGTTAAAGCTTCTGGGCTCTTTCTCTCCCACCCTGTCAATCCTTAAAAACTGTACCTTCCCTGCCAACAAGGGCTCGGTTATTTATAATCATGTGAGCAGAAATAAAAAGGATCTTGCCTAAAAACATTCAGCTTTCTCATCATAATTACACTATTTTTACTAGAAACCAGGTTTTAATTAAGAGAGGAAGCTTAGCCCAACTACGTGGCAACTACTAGGTCATCTAGTTTATCTCTTAAAAAACGTATCCACTAACATTTGAGGTGCAGCAGAGCAGCGGTGGAGCAGATTGATGATGAAGCCCCACTGCCTGGGTTCTGCCACTCCCCTCCAGTGTGATCTTGGGCCAGTTACTCAACCTCTCTGTGCTTCCTTTTCACACCCTGCAAAATGAGGATGATGATGACAGCTGTGGGAAAGGAATTCTCATAGGTATTCTCATTTCCTGACAGGAATGCACCCATTTTAGAAAATGAGGTCAGAAACCAGCAATCCCTTCCCCAGACTCCTGGAGTGCCTGAAGGCCAGAGTTCCTGGAAACGCTCTACCCATATCCTGGTGAGTACTAAGGATATGCCTATAATTCTGACCCTAAGGATAACCCATAATCCTGGGTCCAGGCGGTATTCTGGGCTACTCCAGCTATACTGATAAGGCTAATAAAGGCCTTTGCAAGCTGTGTGGGAGCTGAGCTGACACCTGGTTAGTCTCTATTTTCCTTTCCCCCTTTGTTACAGTCTTTCCTTGTCCTGGTCTGGTCTCTCCTTTCTTGCAGACCTTCACCCTGGTTCTATGCCACACTCTTGCCACACTTTTCCTGTTTGTCAGGAGGTATAAATCAGTCAATGTATGTCAAGTACCTAGAATAGCACAGGTGAATGTTTGCTTTTATGACTTATGAGGCAGGCTTCTTTGTTTTCTGGCTTGTGTGACTCCTACACAGCAGTTTGGGAATGGTGTTTGCAACAATCACCAGCAAGATGTTCTTAGGCCAGTTACTAGCACGTGGATCAGGGACAAAGCGCTTCCCTGCCCTGGGTTTCCATTTGAAGCTGAGTCAGGCCAGGAGGGAGGACCCACCCCAGGCCGGTCCCCTTTTCAGATGGGAAAATTGAAGCTCAGAAGGGTTAAATGATTTTCTCAAGGTCATATGGATAAAGGAGCCTGTCCTTGAATACAGTTAAGTCTCCAGTGCTGGGAGTCAAGCGGCTGGTTCTCAGCAGGTCTTACATCTTCTCCCCACAACTGCCCTGTTGGATGCAAATACCATATTTATCCTCCCTTCTAGGTGGAGACATGGTATCTAGCAGTGCTTAAAAGTACAAATAAGCTATGTGAAAACCCCACACTGTACCCCAGAAGTGCATTAATGTACATAGGTTACAATTCAATAAAAAAATTTTTTTTAAAAAGTACAAATAAGCTGAAGTTGCTATGAGAATAAACTGGATTTTGTACGACCACCACAGTGTATGACAGCCCATGGTAAGTACTCTGTAATATTTATTATGACTATTACTATCTTTTAGCTCAGAAAATAAGCCCTTAAGGACTTCACTTGCTACTCCTGTTCCTAGTTTGGATTTTAAATCCCCTAGCAATTTAGTGTTAAGTGCCCGGCTTTAAATATGTAAATCCTGCTGCCAGAAAGACAAGTCCTTGAAGGGGAGTGGGAAGAACCAAAGGCTGGCCACGAGCTCAACTGGGGACTTGGTAAAGATGGAAGCAAGAAAGAGAAGGCGCCTTGTCTTACGAAGCTTGCGAAAAACTAACACCTAGTTACAAAAAATCTAATTAAAAATTCGACTCATGCTTTGAAAGAGAAGGGAATGAACAGGACATCATAGAATAGCGGAGGGGTGGGCATTCCACTTCTGCTGGGAGGACGACCTGTCAAGGGGTGATTCAAGCTGATGTCTGAAGGAGCTAGGCACACAGAAGACGACAGCTTTTCAGGTAGAGGAAAACAGAAAGGACAATGTGTGGGACGCATTAAGGACACAGTGGTGCAGGATAAGCCTGGAGCCTGATCGCACAGGATCTTATCCGCCATGGTGAGGAGTCAGGGTTTTATTCGACCCTGGAGGCAGAAAAGATGGCCCAATGCCAGTATCCTGTTTATATTCGAAATTGGGCCCAGTGTAGCGGAGTCCTGCGGCCTCCGGGGCCCGAAAGCCATTTTACATTCCAGAGCTTCAGGGCGCAGTCTCAGGACGGTTACCCATAGCCTCTGGCCAGGGTATGGCAGTGCCTGTCCTCTTCCCGTGCAGGTCCCTCCCCGCATCTCCATTTCGGCTCCCGCCTCTCCGCGTAGGGAGAGGGATGAGACGCTGACAGCGGTCTGACCGTTGTCCTTGCCCCTTTCGCCACTGTTTAGTCACGGCGCTCTCATTTTCTCAGCAATCAACAACTTTCTGTTCCGCTAAGCGCGGGCGAGCAAAGTAGGCCTTTTTGTGGTCTGCTGATTACTGCAAAGAGAACGCTGCGCAGCTGGTAACTAGGGACGCGCGCCAGGCCCCGCCCCGCCCCGCCCCCGCCCCGCCCCCAGAGCCCGCGCCGGGCCGGCCCGCCGACCGCGCAGGCGCAGTGTGTTCAGCGGCAGCTTTTGGGGTCCACGCCGAACAGAGGGCGCTATCCGTTCAGCCCAGCTGCTGCGGGTTACTAGGCTAGGAGGGCTGACTCTCGCCGGCCGCTGGTCCACGCTGTAGACTCATTTCCTGTCTAGGAGTGAGAAGGGAGTTTTAAGTTGAATTCTGCTCAGACTCCCAGCCCAATACTGTCTCACGCCATCCGTTCCTTTATTCAGTGTGGACAACCATAGCTAAGACCCGGGGAGGATTCAGGGGACCCTCAAACTCAGCCTGTGGGAATTGGGAAGCCTCCTGGAAGATAGTCCACTAGCCCTAGGGTGGAGGATGGGGTAGGTAGGTCTAGGAGGGCCTTGAATACCAGGCAAAGGACCTGGGACTATGCCTGCGGGTGGCAGTGATCCCCGAGGAGACTGGGGGGTGGAGGTGGGTAGGTGGTCACATTTGTATTCTAGAAAGATCCTTTTGGCTTTTTCTTTTTTTTCGGGGGTGGGGGGGTGAGCTGGGTGTCAGGGGAGAGAAAGCAGGAGAAGACTCAGGGAAATATTTAGGAAGTAAAATCCGCAGATATGGTGGCCAGTTTGGTTTAAGGAAGAGAGGAAAGGGGTGTTGAGGACAGGCCTAGGATTATTATTTCCATGACTGTCTGGTTGGTGCTGCCACTCCTGAGAAGCAGGGAAGGAATGAGCATTGCCCTTATTCCCCAACTTCATCTTAACCTCTGCACTTTTCACATGTTACCGAGCAGGCTGTAGGCCCTTATTTCATCCAGGCCTGGGTTCCAGTGTCCCCTCCTCTGAGAGGCCTTGGCTGACCACCAAAAAGTGGTCACTCTCCATCCCCTTGCCCTGCCCACTGTTTCTTCACAGCACAGACCACCTGAAGTTGTTTTTGGATTTGTCTGTTGGTTTCTTGTCTGCCTCCCCTGAAGGACTGACTGTGAGCTTCCTGAGGTCAGTGTGAGGGACCTGGCCTTGCTGGTTTATCACTGGATCCCAGTCTCAGCTCTAAACAGCAGTCTCTTTACTAAACATAAGAATGAATGGATGATTGCTTCAAAACCTAGCAGGTAAAATCTAGAGTCAGAATCTGAGAAGCAGTACCATGAGATACCTCATCAAGATGATAGGTTAATAACAACCGGTGTTTGTTGAGTGCCTGTTTTACCCCGGGGTTGTACCATCTGCCTCAGATGGGTTATCTCATGTAGTCCTCACATTGATTCTGTGAAATAAGGACTATTGGCGGCCCCATTACATAGATGAGGAAGCTGAGGCCAAGAGAGGTAGAATAATGTGTCTGTATACACACAGCTAGCAAATAGCAGGGCCAGCATCTGAACCCAAGAAGCTGGCTGCACTGTCACCAAGTCACCGCACAGCACCTGAATGCTATGGCTTATTGGAGCGGGTCAAAGGTTCCTCCTAATTAATATGATTTCTTCCCAAGGGGTCAGAAACTTCATGTTGCCCTGGCCAGCCCCAGAGATCTGATTGAGAGATGCTGACACCAAGTCAGCCTGGCCTGGCCTTCATGTGGGACACCTCACTTCATGTGTGAGACTGCTACTGGTGTTATTATTCCTATTTTCTTTTCTTTTCTTTCTTTCTTTTTTTTTTTTTTTTTGAGACAGCCTCACTTTGTTGCCCTTGGTAGAGTGCCGTGGCATCATAGCATCATAGCTCACAGCAATCTCAAACTCTTGGGCTCAAGTGATTCTCTTGTCTCAGTTCCCACATAGCTGGGACTACTACAGATACCTGCCACAATGCTGGACTATTTTTAGAGACAAGGTCTCACTCTTGCTCAGGCTGGTCTCGAACCTGTGAGCTCAGGCAATTCATCCACCTCAGCCTCCCAGAGTGCTAGGATTACAGGCATGAGTCACCACACCTGGCCCATTATTCCCATTTTCCAGATGGAGAGAATGAGGCATACTGAGGTAAACCAGTGTACTTTAGGCCACATAGCAATTACACTGGGAGGCTGGGGTCCAAACCCAGGCAGGCTGACTCCAGAGCCCACCTTCTGTACTACCTTTACACTGACCACAGCAGGAGGCCACATATGGCCAGGGCAGCCCAGGCCAATGACCATTCTCATGCCAGGTGGTGACTGCCAGGTGTGGCTGGGGCACTGTTTACCCTGTGGGCATCTGCCTCTGCCCAGTGAGGGAGCAGCACCTTGGGAGCATCATAAACTGAGATAGCAATCTGCGTCCTCCAAACTCTGTCATTGGACATCCTGTATTCAATCACCCACATATTCATTTCTTCTAATCTTTCTCTTCTTGACTGTGATAAAGTCATTTTTATAGCACGAAGAACGTGCAATTCATTTGAATTAAGCCCGCTGGAGTCAGTTTGTGTTGGAGAATCAGGCTGATAAAGGAAGACATATTTCAGTGGTCTCCTTCCTTTTAACTAACTGTTCTCCAGGACCCTAATGAATACAAGTCTCATTCAGGGTGTGTGTGTGTGTGTGTGAGACAATCTGCACACCCACTTCCAAAATTGTGGGATGCTCAGGAAGGTATATATAGGAAGGGTCTGGGCCTCCTTATAGAAATGACGGAGAGTCTACCATTATCGGGGAGTGGAGCCCTGAGAGGACAGACAGTTCACTCTCATGTGGAAGGCCCTGAATGACTTGGGTTCAGCCCAAGACCATCAGCTTATGCTTAATACCGTGTTTCCCCCAAAATAAGACCTACCCAAAAAATAAGCTCTAGCAGGATTTCTATGCATTTGTTAAATATAAGCCCTACCCTATAATAAGACCTAGTGATGGGCGTGGCTATGCAGCGTATCTGCATTTCGGCAAAGAGCAGTGAGGAAGACTGGAATACCTTTTATCTGCCACAGCTCCTTTCTCCCAGCCAGTTCGCACTTGGGCAAGCGCACGTGTGGACGTGTGGTAACCGTGGTGGCAGGCATCTGTTGCGCATGTGTGAACGGCTGGGGGAAAGGAGTTCACACATCACTAGCACCAGCCCCACCACCAAGGTCGGCTCCCCCTGTCAGGTTTCAGAAGACGATGACTTAACCTGTATTTGAATAAACGTAGATTGTTGTATTATACTTAATAAAAATAAGACATCCTGGGTGGTGCCTATGGCTCAAAGGTGTAGGGCGCCAGCCCTGTATGCCAGAGGTGGTGAGTTCAAACCCAGTGCACAGCCAAAAAAAAAAAAAAAAAACTGCAAAAAACAAACAAACAGAAAAATCCCCTGAAAATAAGCCCTAATGTGTCTTCTTGAGAAAAAAAGAAATATAAGACAGTGTCTTATTTTCAGGGAAACAAGGTAGGTGCAACAGCGAAGAAAAATTGAGTGACACTAATGCCTCCGGCACTCTCCATCTGAGAAAAGAGGGGAGGCAGACATTGCCAATTTTGGATTATTATGTGGTTAGCATCAGCCTTTTCTGGAAACTCCTTGAAGGTAAACCTGTTCTTCACTGTGTGCCGAACAGCTGTCCCTTCAGAGGTGCTCAGTAAACATTTGGTGAAAGAAAGGACAGAGTGAGGAGAGCTAGCCACCAGCGCCAGCTCTCTACATGGGCACGGTTGAGTAGGTGCCCCTCAGAAGGGCAGACCCAGCAAGGATCCTCGTCCTCAGGCTGAGCATTCAGGCCATAGAATCTGTCTTTAAGGGACTATGTGAGTTTGGACAATGAACATTCCAGCTCATTGGAAGAAAAGAGGATTCTTCCCACGTGAACTACTCTGAGTAAACCCTCGTGACCTTCCTTCAACCAGCAGGGCTGGAAGTGGGTGTGGAGAAGCTCCATTACAACTAGTTGAATTTCCTTCCCGGCCAGCTGGATAAGGATTCAAAATGATCACATTTGATTTAAGGAAATAAGTGATGTGACAATTCTGGCTTCCAAAATTGGGGAGTTAATTCAGCTTGTTTCAGAGGTATTAGATGGGGTTGCACATGTGCCCCCGATTCTGGGAGAACCTTTTTTTAAGTCCCTCCACCTGCCCTGCCAACTATTTTGTTCTAAGAACTGGAATCTCCAAGAGGCCAGATCTGCCAGGCCCTCCTAACAATGGTGCAATAGACAACCTGTGGCTGAAAGGGGAGACATTCTGAGCTGCTGTGTGTAGGGGCAGCCTGTCCCTACTCTGCTTTGACACCCTTCCTTACCTCCCCTCCTCCTCTCTCCCTACAGGGAGGGACTTTAGCAGGGAGTCCCCCAGAGTGAGTGATGACTATCAGGTATGTGATTATGCATGTGTATCCAAACCCACCCCCATAGGGGGTGATCTGTGCATTTGTATGTGTGCACTCTGTGTATGACAGTATGCGTGTGTACACACTTTTATCCTTTGTCATGGATGTATGTGTGCTCTTTGTATTGGGCTCTTTGCACATATGTGTGCTGTCATATATATATGTGTGCCTGTGTGACCACAGGACATAGGATTGTTTGAAGATGGGTGGAACTCCCCCACTACTCCCTCCCGAGTTAGAGGGCTTATGTGTTGGCAAAGCACTGGCCTTTTGTAGGAAAGGCCCACCCACCTGAGAGCCCTGGGAGGCCCTAGTCACAGCCTCGCATCAGCTGCTGCCCTGCCTCAGAACTCTCCAGGGTGGTCAAACCATGAAGAAGCATGTGGTTTGCATGGCAGGAAGGAAAAGGGACAGCCTCACTTCCCCTGTCTGAAGGGACAGTGTGAGATGGCTCAGGATTCTGGTGTGTAGATGGCGTGGAGTCCGCCAGGCTTTTTTATCCACTGCTTACTACTCCTCCACTGGCGGGAAAGAGGGGGTCCATCAGTCAGGGGACCAGCAGTTTTCACCCTGGCCCTGTTAAGTCCTTAGGAAAGTCATTTCACCTCTCTGAGCCTCAGTTCTCTCATGAGGCAGAAAATTTCATAAGCTTGTTGGGAGTTACATAAAACTCAATCCTGTGCAAAATGAGAAAATGCCTTTTGACTGGACACTTCTGGAAGGCATGCGCATGTCTTGTTTCCTTTGTTCCCAAGTCCTTTGCCTAGGACCTAATGTAGAGCAAGCTCTGAGTTCACATTTTCATTCATTCAGTACACTTTTATCGAGCACTTATTATATGTCTGACACTGTTTTGTGTGTTGGGGATAGAGCTGTCAATAAAAGAGACAAAAATCCCCTTGGTCACAGAATTTACTTTCTAGTGCACATTAGCTTATTAAAGGCTCTGAGAAGTCCAGCACAGATTTCTGATAAACTTTGTTTAACCCAACATTTTTTTGTGTTTATTGAATTATGAAATTCCATCCAGCTTTTTTTTTTTTTGCTAAAATGCAAATTTAGGCTCAGCACCTGTGGCTCCAGTGGCTAAGGTGCCAGCCACATACACCTGAGCTGGCAGGTTTGAATCCAGCCCAGCCCACCAAACAACACTGACGGCTGCAACCAAAAAATAGCTGGGCATTGTGGCGGGCGCCTGTAGTCCCAGCTTCTTGGGAGGTGGAGGCAGGAGAATCGCTTGAGCCCAGGAGTTGGAGGTTGCTGTGAGCTGTGATGCCACAGTACTCTACCCAGGGTGATAGCATGAGGCTCTGTCTCCCAAAAAAAGTGCAAATCTAATCCTGCCTCATTCCACATTACCAGTTATACTTCCAAATCAAACCGCCTTAGCAGAGCTGTGGAAAACAGAAATTAAAACAATTGAATCTGGAGTTAAACCACCTGGGTATGCAACCCCAGGTAAACCTCAATTTCTTCATATATGAAATGGTGATAATGGTTAGAGTTAAATAAGATAATGCTGCATCTCCAGGGTTCGGCATTGTGCCTAGTATGTAGTAATTATTCATTAAAATAATATCTATCTGCTCCAGGCTTCCTCAATGCCTATGGGATAATGCCAATTGACCCAGTGCCCTACTCATCTTCCCAGAGTCATCTGAAATAATTCTCCCCCCAAGTCTCTCATATGATCTGGTTAATTATTTATTTATTTTGAGACAGAGTCTCACTGTGTCGCCCTGGGTAGAGTGCTGTGGCATCACAGCTCACAGCAACCTCAAACACTTGGGCTTAGGCGATTCTCTTGCTTCAGCCTCCCAAGTAGCTGGGACTACAGACACCTGCCACAATGCTTGGCTTTCTTTTTTTTTTGGTTGTAGTTGTCATTGTTGTTTGGCAGGCCCAGACTGGATTTGAACCCGCCAGCTCCGGTGTACGTGGCTTGTGCCCTAGCCACTGAGCTATAGGTGTCGAGCCTGATCTGGTCATTTAGAACCACTTGCCACTGTCCATGGTTCCCCAAAACTCCCATGTTGTTTCATACCTTGACTCTCGTTTTGCTTCATCTTCTCAGTGCTGCCTGCCTGGAAAACACATATTACTCTTCCAGACTCATCCCTTGTGTCACCTCTTCCATTAAATCCCTGGCCACCATCTGATCCTCCAGACGAACTCATCTGCCAACTGATTAAAGTCCAGTCCATCTATGAAATCATGAGAAATAATAAATCATTATTGTTTTAAGCCTCTCAGTTTTGAAGGTGGTTTGTTTTGCAACAATATATAATTCCTTGAGGCCCGTAATAACTGATTTTGACGCATTTGTATGTTGCCCATTGTCATGCAGAGAAACACATGGGGATGCCTAGAGCTGGAAGCTGGGAAGTCAATGTCCTTGATTATCTCCATTCTGAACTAAAATGAGGATAAATGAGGGAACTCCCCAAATCACTAACAGAAGGACACTGTTAAGAATGAATTGTCTGGGGTGGAGCTAGGTGCAGTGGCTCACACATGTAATCCTAACACTCTGGGAGGCCTATGTGGTGGATTGCCTGAGTTCAGGAGTTCAAAACCGGGCTGAGCAAGAGTGAGACCCTGTCTCTAAAAATAGCCGGGCATTGTGGAGTGTGCCTGCAGTCCCAGCTACTCGGGAGGCTGAGGCAAGAGAATCACTTGAGCCCAAGACTTTGAGGTTGCTGTGAGCTATGACACCAGGGCACTTTACCCAGGGTGACAAAGTGAAACTGTATCCCCCCAAAAGAGAATGATGTGTGAATGTACCTCCCAACAGATTAGAGGCGGATGCTGTGAGCTGTCCAGGGTGCTGAGTCTTCTGTTCTAGGGGAGCCCGGTGCCATTCTCAGTACCTGGTCATTCCTGTACCAGGAGCTCCCAGCTCAACCCCCACCCTGGGCATGCTGACATCTGAGAGAATCAGCTGGGGTTGCCAACTTCTCAAATCGAATAGAAACAGATCCATGCACCTTCGCCCTTTCTTCTCCCTCCCACCCCTCCCCTCAGGAAACATCTGACTGTTATAATAAAAATCCAGCTTTATGTAAATACCCTATTCTCCAAGTAATAAATGCCATTAGCTGAGCCTGTCTGAGCAACTGCAGGCTTTTAAACATCCATTTGAAGATCTTTGAAAGCTCTCTTGAGGCTCTTGCTCATAATTCACTAAGTGGGAGTTGGTAATAACTGTGTTAAATGGCCAGGGCCAGCAATTCACAGGAGGTGTGCCTGTTTGTGTGTTTGTCGTAGTGATGGGGGTTCTGGAAGCGGGATGCCCTTCCTTCCATGCTGATCAGTTACTTATTTTTAAGAGGCCCACTGGGGGCTCCCCGTCCTTTGATGAGCTATTAATGAAAGAACCAGATCTGACAATTAATTTCCCCAGAGTTATTATTTGTTGTTTTGGCAACAATTCTCTAAAAAGCCTTAGTATCATCTGGCTTCCTGATGGTTAAGAAGAGCCACAGGTTGAGGAGCAAAATGGCTTTTACCTGTTTATTCAACAGTCGTGAACTGAGCACTTACTGTGTGCCAGGCACTGCATTAGACCAAGATATACCCCTGCCTTAAGGGAGCCCTCAATCCTGTGGGGGCCAGGATAGAAAAGTGAGTGGGCAGTACCAATACAGTGTCATATCTACAATGAATGGGACAGTGCAGGGGCCTGTGGGAGCTGGAGGTGGCAGATTCCCCAGATCGAAGGAGTCAGGGAAGGCTTCCAGTAGGAAGAATCCTTGATGGTAACCTAGAGATCGCAAGAGAAATAAAATGGGGAAAGGGAGGGCTCTAAGAAGAAGGACCAGCCTGTTCAAAGAGTCTGAGAAGAGAAAGAGCATCCACAAAATTCTGGTGAGATGGTAGGGCACTAGGAATTCTGTCATGGCTGGTGGAAGTGTCAACTGGTAGAGCCACTTTGGAAAACAGTTGAGTATTATCTAGTAAAGCTGGAGATAGGCAAGCCCTATGATCCAGCAACTCCATTTCTTTTGAAAGACACTTGTGTATACATCAGGAGACATATACACAATAATCATGGTTCGTAAAAGCCAATGGCTGGAAACAACTCAAACACCTACTGTAGGTAGAAGGATTAATTGTGGTGTCATCGTACAACAGAATACTGTGTGGCAGTGTAAAGGAATGAACTGCAGCCACACATAGCAACGGGGATAATTTTTGCATATATCAGCACAAATACATAACATGAATCCATTTATATTAAATTCAAAGAAGACAAAAGTGGTTGCATACAAAGGTGGGAGAGGTTTAAAAGAAAGCAGGGATGCTGTTGACCACAGAAGCAAAATACTGGTTTATTCTGAAGGGAAGCAGAAGGCATGACTGGGGAGCATCACATGAGGCATCTCAGGTAATGTTCTATTTCTTTTTTCTTTTTCTTTTTTTTTGAGACAGATCCTCAAACTATCCCCCTGGGCAGAGTGCCATGGCATCACACCTCACAGCAACCTCCAACTCCTGGGCTCAAGCGAGTCTCCTGCCTCAGCCTCCCAAGTAGCTGGGACTACAGGCGCCCGCCACAACGCCCGGCCATTTTTTGGTTGCAGCCATCATTGTTGTTTGGCAGGCCTAGGCTGGGGATTGGAACCCGCCACCTTAGGTGTACGTGGCTGGCGCCTTAGCCGATTGAGCCACAGGCGCCGAGCCTAATGTTCTATATCTTGATTGGAGTGGGGTTACATGGGTGTTCACTTTAGAGTTATTAAATAAACTGCAAATTTGTATCTTTTAATTTTTTCTATCCTTGGGGTGTATTTTATTTTTCTTAACAGGGATAGAAATGAAAGCATCATTGTAGCCTCAGTCCCTGGATCTGTACTCTGGACATGAGCAGGAGAAGCCTGGCACAGCAAAGGGAGGGCTGGAGGTGGCTCTCCGGGAACCCTCTCTCATCAGCATCCTATTTGGTGTTGTGTGTGTGGCTGGTAGCAACCTCACAGTGGCAGTAACAGGGTCAGCCTAGAACTTGAAGTCTTTTGGACTTCCCTTAGATCGTCTTCGTGAGTTATAGTATGGCTTAGTCCCCAGAGAATCCCAAGTAGTCTTGGCTGTGAATTTCATAGAGTAGAAAGCAGCCAGGAGATGTTCTGGGAGAACCTGGGGCGAGAGAAGGCATTGCTTTGTCTTTTCACCTGCAAGACCCCAGAATGGGTTAGAATCAGGAGGTACAATCTGGTCACAAAATCCAACTTCAGGGTCCTAGGGCTCTACCGCATGGACTCTGTGTTACACTAGAATAGACTTTACCCTGAGGCTCTAGCCTAATTCTGGGTGACTCTGAATCTTTGACATAAATAGATCTTGATGCAGGGGAGGAGAAAGAGGTGAGTGTCCCAAGGTTGTAGGAGTTGGAAGGATCTAAGTGATCCCCTGATTAGGTCTTAAGTCAGTTTCATAATTGTCTACTTATAGGAGTAATACTGTATTCATTTGGAAGAAGTCATACAATGTGGAAGTGAATGAAGAAAATATTATACTTACCTGGCAGGGGAGATACCATGATCACAAAGGTGGTTTTCCCAGGGCGAGCCTTATGCATTGCACTCTAGATGGGGTGACCCCTGGGATTTCCCCAAATGTGGGAAACTCAACTGCATAATTTGTGGTAGTGGGGGACTGCTTTCATACTTTCCCCTATTAAAAAAAAAAGAAAAGAAAATATTATAGTTTCCCATCTCCCTGATAATCTCATTTGGGGAATAAATCACTATCAAGAGTCTGGGGTATTTTCTTCTACACATGATGCTAAGCTCATACCCACACATCTAGAGACAGTCTACAGCTTTTTTATCTTTTTCAAGAAAATGGGATATTGTACTCATTAATCTGTGATTTGACATTTCACATTATATTGAACAATAGATCATGGATGTCATTCAAGATCAACAGTTCCAGATCTGATAGATTTTTTTTTCAATAACTGTAGAATATTTCTCAATTGGGATGTAGCAGTCTACTCAGCTAGTCCTTTGGTGATAGACTTTTAAGTAATTTCCAGTTTTCTGCCACCACAAATAATGCTCAATAAATGTTCATTGCTTATATTCACATGTTGTGCTGCATTTCTCGTGTAGGATAAATTCCCAAAGCCGGATTGCTGAGTGAGAGAATGCACTTTTTCATCTTAATAAATCCTGACAGATCGCTTTCTCAAAACATTGCAGTCATTCACACTTTCACCAGTGATACAGGGAATTCTCCTTTCTCCACACCCTTTCAACACTGGCGATTATCAATTCACAAGTTTCTCTCTTTCCCACTATGGTGAGCAACTGAATGAAGCATAAATGAAAAAGAACAAAACAAGCAGTACCCCAAAGGCTTATTGTCATTTTAATTTGCACGTACCTGGCCACTAGTAAGATGGATAATCTGAAATTTTTGTTCCTTGTGTTTCCTTCTCCAAGAAACACTCACTGGTATCACTTTACCCATCTTTGTATCAGGTGCTTTTTCTTTTTCTTTTTGATTTCTAGAACATCTTTGCACATTAACAGCATCAACATGGTGGTCTATTGCATGACCCTCTTCAGTTATAAAGATAGAAAAGTGGCAACATGAAGGGGACATCAGTTGGCCAAGGACACCAGAATGCAGATGTCAAAGCTGGATAGGATCATCCTTCTAGATTCACTGCCCAGCGTTTCACCCCTGCCCCAGTCCATAGCTCAGACCCTTGTAGCCAAATTTCTGGGAATTACTTTTTAAAAATCATTAATGACATTATTTTCAAAAGAAGTTCAAAGCACAATAAGTATATATTTTTTTACTCTTTTTTTTTTTTGAGACAGAGCCTCAAGCTATCCCCCTGGGTAGAGTGCCATGGCATCACAGCTCATAGCAACCTCCAACTCCTGGGCTTAAGCGAGTCTCCTGCCTCCGCCACTCAAGTAGCTGGGACCACAGGCGCCCGCCACAACACCCGACCATTTTTTGGTTGCAGCCATCATTGTTGTTTGGCAGGCCCGGGCTGGGGATTCGAACCCGCCACCTTAGGTGTACGTGGCTGGTGCCTTAGCCGATTGAGCCACAGGCGCTGAGCCTTTTTTTTTTTTTTACTCTTTTTGATCAATGTAATTTAATTGTGCCATGGAAGTTTAGCTATAGCAGTGGTTCTCAGCCTGTGGGTCATAGCCCACAAGAACTGTATTAAAGGGTTGCAGGATTAGGAAGGTTAAGAACCACTGAGCTATAGGTTCAAGTGTGCCATGAGGTTAAAAAAAAAAAGTTGAGGGTGGTGCCTGTGGTTCAAAGGGGTAGGGTGCTGATCTCACTTGCTGGAGATGGTGGGTTCAAACCCAGCCCCAGCCAAAAAAAAAAAGTTGAAAAACACTGATCTAAAAATTTCCTTCATCAGAATCACCTGATGCTTCATTAAACTTAAGATTCTGGGGACCACATTTTAAACCTACTGAGTCAGAATTCTTAGAAGTGGGGCCAACAAATTTGCAGTTTAAGAGAATCTTTTGGGTTGTCCTTTTGTTCCCTAAAATTAAAGAACCATACCCTGGATGCTCAGTGTCCTTGCATAGGTACAAAGGGCACCAACTGGAGAGAGAGGGGTGGCCTAGTCACTCCCATCACCGCCACTATCACCACCAGCTGGTGACAGAGCCAAGCTTGAAACATTGAAACAGAGCTATCACTGGAGACCTTTTGGCCTAATTCTGCCCTTAAGCCACAATCAAGCCTTTGTGGCAATAGAGGTGAATCTAATATATCACTTTCTTGCCAGTATAAAGGTGTAAATGTCAATTTCTCCTCCTTTGTGCGAAGATTTGACAAAGCACTTAGAGTGGCACCACTTTAATCAACAAAGCAGGCAGAAAGATCATGGGGCAGCAAGCGTGCCATGTCCTGTCTGAGCTTTGGGCGGATTTGAAAATTGCACTTTTAATTAAAATTGGCATTTCTGAAGCTGGGATTGGAGCTGGCCGTTTTGCTGGGGAATTGCAAACTGGGAGGCAAACAATCTGAGAGGGAGGTTTAAGGGCACAAGGAGGCAGGCTTATGTATGAACAGGAGGCGCTTGTTTAAATAATACGGAAAAGATAATGTAAAAATGCCTTCGTCTGTGTTTAGTTAGGCTTCCTCAGAGACCAGGGTAATTGCGGTTGAGCTGTCCGAGGTGCTGACGGCTGGGCGAGAGGAGCGCTCGAATGTATCCACAATACTCAGAGGTAAATGCCTGGTCTACAGTTCTTGGTTCAATCAAGTTTGGCTTTTCCTTCCTGGGTTTCTTTCTGGCCAATGGCAAACAAACTGCCAGGTGTTGCCCTACAATACCATTCATTCAGTTAACCCACAAAAGTAACGGATCGTCTACTACACATAGTACACAGTGCTCTGAAAGATGGAAAAAAATGTTGATCACAATCATTGAATCCTATTTTTGTGATGTTGCAGTGAACTTCAGAATTGATCTTATTGTGAGAGAGATTTTTGTGAAGCAGGGTTTTGCGAAGCAGCAAAATTTTAAGCAGTCAAGGACAATGCCAAGTGAAGACATTTCAGGATAACAACTATCACCCGATCTCTTCATTGCTTAACAAAAACAAAGGAAAAAAATTTTTTTTGAGACAGCCTCAAGCTGTCACCGTGGGTAGAGTGCAGTGACATCACAGCTCACAGCAACCTCCAACTCCTGGGCTCAAGCAATTCTCCTGCCTCTGCCTCCCAAGTAGCTGGGACTGCAGGCGCCCACCACAACGCCTGGCTATTTTTTGGTTGCAACCGTCATTGTTATTTGTCGGGCCTGGGCTGGATTCGAACCCACACAGCTCAGGTGTATGTGGCTGGCACCTTAGCCACTTGAGCCATAGGCGCCGAGCCAGAAATTTTAATGCTTAAAAAAAATAGGAAGACAATAGTCTCCAAATAAAGAACGGTTAGTTAAAATGGCTTTATAAAAACTTACTCCTTTGTCTTTATTCTTCTGGTTTTTACTGAGAAACACAGAAAATGTCACCAGGCATTGATATCAGTTTCAAAGCTGGCATTTGGAAGTTGTCCATCCAGGACTTCAGGAAAGAAATAGAATCTCTCTCTAAGCATGCTGATTGGAGGTCATCTAACTTCTGGCTGCACATCTGACCTCCAGAATCCCTGTCTTTTTAGAAAGTTTTTCCTTCCATAGTTTCGGTGTCTGAGAGAGTGTATGTGTGTGGGTCGAAGGAAGTGTGTGGGGGAAGTGTCTATAGAGGTGGTCGGAAGGAAGTGGAATTATTGCTTGTTGAGGACCCATTATGTGCCAAAACTTAAACTGTGACAGATGCTATGCTTACCCCACGTAACCTGATTTTCATCCTCATTTTGTGATATGGGCATTATTAACATCCAAACTTAAGGATGGGAAATGTGTTACATAGGCGAATTGAACTTATAATTTAAGAAAACTTTCAAAGTTCAACTTAGGCTGGGTGTGGTGGTTCACTCCTGTAATCCTAGCACTTTGGGAGGTCAAGGCAGGAAGATCCTTTGTGGTCAGGAGTTTGAAACCAGTCTGAATAATACAGAAGATCCCATCTTTAAAAAGAACATAGAAAAGTTAGCTGAGTGTGGTGGTGTGCACCTGTAGTCCCAGCTACTCAGGAGGCCGGGGCAGGAGGATCACTTCAGTCCAAGAGTTTGAGGTTGTTGTGAGCTACGATGATGACACTGCACTATAGCTCAGGCAAGAGAGTGAGACCCTGTCTCAAAAATATATATATTTAAAAAGTTCCACTTAGGCAGTGTCTGTAGCTCAGTGGGTAGGGTGCCAGCCACATACACCAAGGCTGTGGGTTCAAACTCAGCTTGAGCCAGCTAAAACAACAATGGCAATTGCAACAACAACAACAACAAAAAAATAGCTGGGCATTGTGGCAGGCGCCTGTGGTGCTGGCTACTTGGGAGGCTGAGGCAAGAGAATAACTTAAGCCCAAGAGTTTGAGGTTGCTGTGAGCTGTGACGCCACAGCACTCTACCGAAGGTGACATAGTAAGACTCCATCTCAAATAAATAAATAAATAAATAAAATAAAAAGTTCTACTTTGTGGGAAATAGTTTATCAATACATAGTATAAAGATAATGGCTTAGAAAATATCTCTTTTCACCTTCATATGAGAGCAGTTATCAAATTCCCAATGAATTAAATGAATAAAAATGTTCTAAATATAGAAAAAAGCCCAGAAAACATAATTTTGGATAGTTATCAACTCTCAGAAAGAAAAACTATTCTCACAACTTAGAAACAATTTTTAAATCAACAAATTGAATCGCCAGGATGGAAGGATTCTGTCATACTTTCAAATCTCATTTTATAAAAGTTGATAATTTATAACAGCGAATGTTTTAAACTAAGTGAGATCTATGGTGGTCATGTCTAGGGTAAAGGAATTGAGAGGAAATCTTATAGGGAAAATGTTCTCTATTTCACCTGGGTGAAAATTAATCAAGCTATTTCTTGAGATTATTACACTTTTCTACGTGATTATACCTTGATTAAAAAGTAAACACAGAAAAAGATGAAACCCATTCTAAATGCAAGAACTCTGTTTTGGACCACGTGGGGGAGGGATACGGGTCCCCTGGGCAGCCAAACCTCTTAAAACCAACATGCTTTGTGTGAATTCAGGACGCAAAAGACCAATTTGACCCTGTTTAAATGAAAAAGATTTGAAGATTCTGGTTGACCACAAACTCAAGAATGTCAAATCATGTGATTCAGCTAATATCAAGAGAACTCCCAATCTGAGGTTTTATTGGCAAAGGTATGTACGTAGTGCTCCCAATAAAGGAAG
Source organism: Galagoides demidoff (assembly GCA_963574575.1). NCBI lineage: Eukaryota > Metazoa > Chordata > Mammalia > Primates > Galagidae > Galagoides > Galagoides demidoff. The sequence goes on from CAUYQV010060960.1 coordinate 34,019, forward strand.
TACCTGTAATAGACACCTAGCTTCATAACCACCTCTCTGCCAGACCGCGCACTTTTTGTTCAAACAAAAGGTCTTACATATTTATTACTGAACCAACTTATTAGTACAGAGCAAGTAAACAAAAGAAAAATTCTTTTCCCAGTGAAATGTATCTGACTATCCAGAGAGTACTGACATTTTCAGCTTAATATGGTAAGACGATAGTGACCCTGATACAGCATAAATATGTATGCCATCTTATATGTGATTCTTTATAGATACAGCTGGGCTTTTGTCTGTCTCCTCTTTGAGTTGTACCTTGTACCTTGTTTTATTACTAGCTCTGTAACCTTGTACCTTGTTTTACTACTGCCTTTCACTCAAATCTGCTGGAGAATGGGATGTGTTTGCTTTTGTTTCTTGGCCACAACTCACTTGATTCTCAATGTCTTGTAAGAAGACATGATGAGAAACAGAGTCAACAGTACATGCCATGATGGCGGAGAAGGGAGAATGGCAGACTGGCTAACTTTTGTCTTACAATACAATGTATAAGGAGGGAGGCAATCCCTAGACCTTGGAGTAATATTGGCCCAGGTTTGAATCCCAAATCTACCAAGTACATGGTGTGGCCTCAGGAAAATGATGTCATTACCGTGCACTCAGTCTCTTCATCTGTAAAATGAGAATAGTAAGAATACCAGCATCATAGAGGAAAAAAAAGAATACTAGCATTGAAAGGCTAGTAAGGACTAAATAAAATACTGTATGTAACACACTTGGTGTAGGGCTTGACACATTCTAAATCTGCCCCCCACCTGCTCAGTGACAGTTAGTATTAGTGGTATTATCAACCAGGAGTCCCATGGTGGGACCTTCTTGTCATGTTATCTCCACAGTATTCCTGAGAAGTTTCTTTTCTGGGGAGCTGGGGCGTTGTGCAATCTTCATTAAGAATAACAAGTTGGGCTTGGCGCCTGTGGCTCAATCGGCTAAGGCACCAGCCACATACACCTAAGGTGGCGGGTTCGAATCCCCAGCCCGGGCCCGCCAAACAACAATGATGGCTGCAACCAAAAAATGGCCAGGTGTTGTGGACGGTGCTTGTGGTCCCAGCTACTTGGGAGGCGGAGGCAGGAGACTCGCTTGAGCCCAGGAGTTGGAAGTTGCTATGAGCTGTGATGCCATGGCACTCTACCCAGCGGGTTAGCCTGAGGCTCCATCTCAAAAAAAAAAAAAAAAAGAATAACAAGTTGGACTTGGTGCCTGTAGCTCAGTGGCTAGGGCACCAGCCACATACACTGGAACTGGTGGGTTCGAATCCAGCCCAGGTCTACCAAACAACAATGACAACTACAACCAAAAAATAGCCAGGCATTGTAGTGGGTACCTGTATTCCCAGCGACGTGGCAGGCTAAGGCAAAAGAAGTGCCTAAGCCCAAGAGCTGGAGGTTGCTGTGAGCTGTGACCCCACAGCCTTCTACCCAGGGTGACATAGAGAGACTCTGTATCAAAAAAAAAAAAAAAAAGAACCACAAGTTGCCTCCCCCACCCACGTCCCATCACTGACCTAGTGATACCCAGATCCCTTGTGGTCTCATTTCTCTGTGCGAGCTGCTGCAATCAATGTCCAAGACAACAAGCCAGGCTGGGAAGGGGGCTGTGCGGGAGAGAGAAGATGAAGAAATCGAGGGTCCGGAACAACAGCG